>WOGN01011025.1:0-10176 GCA_015342105.1 Leptinotarsa texana | reverse complement strand
CTATCATCTTCACCAACGAAATAAATTTGCAGAAACTGTGCATCCTGCCCAGGTTTCGGTGATATATTTTCAATTAAATGATAGACTTGTCCTTGAACTTCAAAAGTTGGTGAAAAATCGCCTTCTTTTATTTGTTTTCCATTTCAAAACAGGTATTATATTTTCGGATATTATCCATGAAGATTTGGATGTAAATAATTAATCATACTGTGAAGTGGTTCAGGCAGTTGTTTAACCGGCTCAATTTATACTTTACCGGCGCTACAAAACATGCCAGATGTCTCATATTTCCACTTCAAGGCGTCACACGATACACACGACTGTCAGTTCCATAAGCAATATCTGGATCATACGCCAAACCCGAAAGCAACTTGCTTCTCCATACACGCTGAATGGTATTTTCTCTATACCACGACTGAATCACTCTATGCACATCAGTAATCCTGGCCTGATATAGTGCAGCAGATTGCATATGTTTTTCAGAGTTTCCAACATGGTAGATGACGACAGATTGTCTGCCTCTTTCAGGGTGTGCAGCGACAGCTTGCCTGTGTGTTTCAGAATGTGCATTCTGGTAGGTGGCGACAGCTTGCCTCTGTACATCAGGTTTTCTTTGCTTATATTCAGACACAGCTTTATGGTGGGGTTTAGGTAGAGTCTGTTCATATTTTTTATGCCTTTTTTATTTGATATTTTCGTGTGTAATTAGTAAACCTTACTCTACGTTTATTGTTCTTTTTTCTATTAATGGCACAGACTCAGATTGAATAAACTTCTTAATGAATTTTCATCATAATTTATTGATGATACAATAGGTGCATGTTCACGCTCTAAAACAGGTACCTTATGACAACACTTATCAAATTTAAGTTGCGAAGGTGTATCAATTCCAAAATCATGTTCTTCTACAGCTACCTCCATATGACGCCGAGTAATTTTCTGTGCTGCTATGGGAAGATAGGCATCAAAATGACCACTGGACAAATCTTTGCTGAATCGTAATCGCCTCACCGGATAGTCGTTGATTCCAGATTCCGTATATTCATATACGGTTTCATGACCATTTATATAAATTACAAACTTAAATGGAAATATTCATCCAGCTCATATCAACTCACAAAATCCCCTAAAAGTGGCATTTTTTATCATATCAGCAAAATATTCGTCAGGTGTTACGTAGTTATAACAATTCATGTCGTGGGTCACAATTGAAAACTCCAGTCATTAACCACATATCTGACAATTTCTGAACGCACCTCCATCGCTCTATCTTGTGTTCCGTACATGAAACAAGAGAGAGCACGAAACAAACATGCACCGTCACCAACAATAGGGACGACAGTACATTCTTCAACTTCTCCATCAACATTCAGATTTTCTTTAGCCATTTTAAAGAAGTTAAACCAACAAAACCGTTACTCAAACCGAATGAAAGCAAAATAAATGCCAAATACAAAGCAGAGTCTGCAACCAAAACTACCAAACCGAAGCAAAGAAAATGCAATCCAAAATATGCCAAGAAAAGAACAGCCAAAATCGTCATATATAATCCGATAGATATTTTTAGGTGTACTATATACTATTAGATACGGCGGCCACTCATCATCGGGTATATGTAACTCAGTGAAAACACAACGATGGCTTCTTTTGAAATACTACTGTCATCATTTAGAACTGAAAATTATTTTGTTTGTCTTAATTATGTATTCGTTCCATTAGGTACTGATAGGTTACATCATCCATTATCCCCTTAGGGGTGGAATTTATCAAAATCCTTTCTTAGGGTATGCCTAAGTCATGGTAGCTTTATGCATGCAAAGTCTCAGCCCGATTGGTTTGAAGTTAATAATTTTATACAAACTTTCATCCCCAATTTCATCCCCTTGGGGGTAGAATTGATCAAAATCCTTTCTTAGCGAATGCCTACGTCATAACGTCTACCTGCATGACGAATTTCAGCCCGATCCGTCCAGTGGTTTGATAGAGAGTTGATAGTCAGTCAGTCATCTTTGAGTTATATATATTCAGATAATGATTCATTGAGCGCTTCCAATCTTCAAATTTGAATAAAACATAGAATGTGTTATCATCGAACTTTTTCATTCGTTTATAAGACCTATGAATACCATCATAAGTGGGATATAACAGCGTTCAATCGTCTGCCATAGCTTTTTCGGGTGAATCTCATCCGAAACGTTTGATTTTTCATGACTTTGGCACATGGATCAGGCTGAATTTGACCGATGGCATGTGTTGGGTTGGCACTGAGAACCGATGTGGTTTGTGGCTCTTCCGCATAAACTCACGACTCAAGAAAACACCAAGAGTTCAATGGGGTCAAATCGCAGGATTTCGATGGCCAGTTCACATCATCTTCACTGAAGATGACCACGCCCTCAAATCGCTCGTTCAGAATATCCCATTGGGCATGAGCTGTATGGCACGTAACGCTGTTGTGTTGAAACATCATCTCATTGGTGTCTATATCATCCAAATTAGGACAAAAAAGTTGATATTTGACGACCTATAGTACTAGCCGTTGCCAGTGATGGCCTGGCCATCACTGGCAACGGCAACTCAAAAGAATATGGATGATGCCGCCAGCCCAAAGTACACACCAAACAGTAAACTTTTGGGAGGCATTGGATGCTTTTAGATCTCATGTCATTGTCTAGGGTCGTTTACTTTCAGTTCCTGGAAGAGTTGAATTTTGTAACAGTGCAGGCCCAAGTTACGACGCAAAATTCTGGTCTACGAAAGGCCAAGTTCTTGTGGGCAAAGCAAAATGAACTGCTTCGGATTCTCACAGACAGTGGCGATGTTTTCAGCATATCTTACGTTTCGTCCACGAACGGGTGTTGATCGATCGTTCACTAAACCAGTGAACTCGAATTCATACACCACATTGGGAATAACTCTTTGGTAGGACAGTTATGGCGAATGTGAATTGGGCGAAGCGCGTCGTATGTTGCCCGAACAGAACACCCTGTTCGATGAAACAATTCCATTATTCGCACGGGTTGTTGAATGCTAGATCCGTATATGGTTATTTGGATAACCACACTGAATAATTACCATTTATTTGATAGATAAAGTCCTAAAAAAACAATTATCAATTGTCAAAGTTCGAAAGTTCCAGTTGGAAGAACCTATATTTCTTGAAAGAGCTGACGTGTTTTTTCTTGTAGGATGCAGTCATGGTGGCGAACGGCGATTTCTTAATGAAACTCACCATTAACTACTCAGCCTTGAATATCAACAAAAAAAAATCTCGAATTTGTAACTGGGAATTGCCATGCGACGATATGCGATGTGGCAAAAGTCCAAGTAATAGTCATACCGCCATCATTTATAGCGCCCCCTGCAGCGTTGCTGATTATGCTACATTCTTCGCTACTGTGAACGGTAAGTATCATATCAAACAATCATGTTATCCCGGGGAAACCAACACTGGCCTCAATATCCAGGCGAAGATCCATTGTTGACGCTTTCGCTATTTTCTCTTGCTACGAATTGTCGATGACAAGAAAACATTTCTTTGAACAATTCATGATTAAAAAGAAGGGCACGAAAGGATAGATGTGTTTTAAGCTCGCATGTTATCAGCGGATTATCATAGAAAATGTGAAAATATACCTCAAAGGCAACAATACACTGAAAGACTCATCTTGATTTTTCGAATAGGTAGATTATCTGTGTAATTCCATCCTTTGATAACCATTGGGTTGGAATCTTCGATACTGGGAAAAAACAAAAACCGAACATTGCTCACGACACCAGGATCTAGAACATTCTATTTCTTTACAACTCTCGCTGTAATGGTAAAAATGAAAGAGGAATGCTTCAGAATTCGTAGTAAGCGATATTTCTCCATTAGTGACTATTTTCATTTTCACTCTGATGGTCAATCGTGAGTCATTCATTGCGGATTACGAGACGACTTGATGTCGTTGCAAATATAGGCTTGGATAATAGGTGTTTGTATTCGATTGCATAGACAATACAAAATACAATTTCGGAACTGTTGTATGGTAAGATTTTGGCAAAACATGCAGCAGCTCCTGTCTAACGCCAGCTCTTTCGTTTCTTTTGATGGGCATTTTTGCGTCTTCGTATAAACTCAATCTAATGAAAATCAGAAACTATTGTTTTCGGAAGATAATACAGACGATATGCAAATAGTGTGTATTACATCAGTTCGGACTTCCATTGTCTAATCTAATATGAATTGATTTGTGCTGCGTTTCACTATACCTTTGAACTAGTCATTCTGTTGTTCGAAGCCCTTATTTATGTAATTCTAGCAGGTAACTGGTTTACCTGACCGTGTACCTGAGTTATTTTCTTCGAAACGATGATAATTGCAGTTCCGTGGTATTACCTTGTTGAATATAAACTAATACAAAGTTGTCTGCCTTATGACAGCTTATTGAAATGGTTACTTTGTGAATGTTTATGAATATAAATTATTATTGAGTTTTCAAATGGTTACTGTTCTCAATGTGTATAGACAATGATGAAGGAACGTTCAGTGATGATATGTCATGTCCCTATACCTGAATCGTCAAGTTTTCTTAATGAAGCCGTTTTTGTGGAAAATAGTTATTGACGTTTCACGTACAAGTGTTGGAAGTGGCATTTTATTTTGTGAGTTGGGATTATTGCAAAACGAGCTTCATCAAGTGGAGCAAACTCACGAGCAAAATGAAATCACTTTTAACAAATGTATCATACAATTTTTTTTGTACAACTTTACTGCTGTTAAAAAAAAATTACAGGGTCCATGGGATTTGAACACACGATCTTTGGATTACAACGCATATGTTACAACTACATACGCCAACTCACGTTATTTTAAGGAGGATTATTGGTTAGTCATGAAGTACTTTCCACAGTTGGACTGAATACTACTTCGTCATCGTCAGTTATTTCACAGGGATTTAATATTACCAATAGCACGAACTGCATGTGTGAACTTTTCTGAATGCTTTTTTGATAGGTGTTCTGATTGAAGTGTTTCTATCAAAGAGATTTTCAATAACAGTTGTACAAAAAATAATTTCAAAAGACTTTGATTTCTAGATAGCCATGGAAATACCAAGCTCATGACAGTTTGGTGACTTTTATAAGTGAGTGATGAATGGTCATTGACGGTGTTTCAAAAAATCGCAAAAAATGAATGCAAATATTATTTATTCAAACGAAGTTCTTATGAAATTATTTATTATACACGGACAGTGTGATCAAATCATTGCCAGAACTTGTAGAAAAATCAACCATATGTATCCTGAATCAACACCAATGAACGAGAGGAACTTTGTAAGATTACAAAATAATTTTCTTAACTATGGCTCCATGTTAAAAGCGCCTTCAACAAAACCAATAACTGTTACTTCAAATGAGGACAATATTGTTAACGTTTTGGCATATTTTTATGCTTTGCCAGAAGCTCCATTCGCAGTGCAGAAAAAGATTTAGGTTTATCACTTGCTTCATTACAAAGAATTTTGAAAAATCGCGGAATGCATTCGTATAAATTTACCAAAGTTCAGGCTCTTTTGATTCATACACAGGACAATCGGGAATTTTTGTCAAAAATAATTTGAATATTACTGGAGTTTTTTACCAACACCAAATCGTTATTTTTACACTTCGACACGTGTTCCGATCACCAAGTGATCATCTTCAAGAGGAAGATAAAACAGTTTTATCTTCCACGACCTGCATGATATGGAGTCGACTTCTTGGTGTTATTTGAATATTTTGGAGTTTGTCCAAACTAACATCAAAATATCAACTTTACATGAACTGAGAGTACTGATGTACTTAATTTCAATTAAGGCTATGTTTTGGACCATATTCAGCACAATTTATTTTTCATCTCGAAAACAGATAGAGATAGGTATAGGACATTGACAACAAAAAAGTATCAAAATACTAGATCGATTCGAAAAATGTAATAATATACCGGCTGTTCTATTTATAAAAATATAATTGCTAGGACTTTTTGATAGAAGTGGCAACGCCGCGATGCTGAAAATATTTTAGAACAGATAAGGAAATGGGAGAGATGAAATTTTCAGCAAAATTATGCTTTGCGTTTTCCAAATACGTCTAACCTTCCATCGACCGTGAATCACGCAGTATGTTTGAAACAAGAGATTGGCGAATTTGAATCAATGTGGAGAATTCTTCAGTTCAAATTGATATACACTTGCAGATCTCGGTAAATGTGATGATGCTTGTGTGAAAATTATGAAGCATTGATATAATTATCGCAAAATGAGGGCAAAATTAGGAGTTGCCGTCAAAGTTTACCACTTTATCTTCAGTACTACGTATACAATGCAGTACACTGATATAGCGGAGTTTCTTTCTCAAGTAACTCAAACACCTCAATTTTCTTCAATTATAATACTTACCTATGAATTTAAGCATGGGATCTAAATTTACTTCATGAAACTGGCAACCCTGTACTACATTATTAGTTTCTCACAATACTAAATTTAAATTCTTTTCAATAATATCTATGTTCAATTAAAACAGTTTTTTTAAAACTGAAATGAATGAAATACTTCTTTAAAAGAAACCCTGTTCATTCTATACGAAATTTCTCTTATCTTCAGTCGATCATAATATAGTTTTATATATAGATTCACAAAACTCTTGTTATAAACGAATTGATTTATTTGAAGGGATACAGTTTTTAAATTCAAACAAACGATATGTGTTCAGATGAAGTTGATATTGCTCCTCATTTGAACAGTTTATTTTTCTCTTCAATTAGGTGGTAGATTTTCAGATAATATTTATTATATTTCTTTAATTCAAAATAGTTCATCTTCATAATAATATATTCAAACGAATGATGTAGTTGAAAGGACAAGAAATTTGATTTCTTCGTTAAAAAAGTGTGATTCTCTTGTGGAATATGGAGCTGTTGGCATAAAGTAATAGTTTCTTCAATAGAGATAGAAATTTCAAAGCAACTTATGATCGTCTTTGAAAGAAATACTTTTTTTCACTATGCGGATCGCCCATTCTTGGCTCTAGATTCTGGGCTCTGTAAAAATTATATAATAGAGACACAGCTCCGGGAGTAAAAACTTATTTTAGCAAATTTAATGATTTTTTCAGACATTTCTTTGAAATTCGCGTATTTTCAACATTTTTCGAGATAATAAAAAAACCTTAATTTTTTTCACTACTTTGTTTGAATCCTTTGTATTTTTTTCAACGCCTTTTTGAACTTTCAATTGAACTTTTTTCGTGACAATATCTCTAATGACACCTTGACCATAATTTACGGAGACTATATGAAAATTTTCATATTTTCAAAAAAAAATGTTACATGTGAACTAGACGACTTAACTTATGTCTAATGCTAATGCATTTCTCATCTCTTTGTGTCTGTGACCAAAAGAAAACCAACATAAAAATATGTGGGGGATAGAAAATTGGTTGAATTTGATCTTTCAAAATCTAGAAATTTCAGATTATGTTGAATATCTCTGAAGTTGTAGTGAAAAAGTTAACTCGTACTGTGTGATTTTTTTAATGTTCACATCAAAAATTAAAGTTGAAGATAGTTTCTCGGACACGGAATGTCGGATTGAAAAAATTAACGCCATCTTGTACAATTCGAAAAGTTGTAATGAACAATTGCCTACCGATATTCAGAAAAATAAAAACCAAATTGGTGGATTTCCGTTCTCCCCGAATAATTCCGGAAGTAATCGGAATTTTCCAAATTGAACAACTTTTTCTATTCAATAAACTTTTGATCTCTCACAATTAGCAGTTTTTTGGTGTTGTACGATGTTGATTTCAGATACAGTAAATTAATGAATGTAGCCATCATTAAGTGGAAGGAGATCGTCATGAAAAATGAAAAATAAAACTTTGTTTTTTCACCATCCGTATTTGTATTCGTTTTAAAAATTTTTTATAGAATGAAACAACGGAAACATTAGTTACAAATACAAGCGGTAACAAAGTTTTATTTCATTTTTCATTCATATACAGTGTTTTCAATTTAGTTCATATCTAGAGTACCTAGTTCAGATAGTTCCATGCATTTGGACTATGCCTGATTCAACTCGGAATATTCCTAACAACTGAAATATTCATTACAAGCAATATTTTTGAAGACATCATAAAATCATCTTCAATGTAGTGAACATATGAACCACTGGGCAGTGAAATAGCAGCTGAACAAATTAAAAGTTTGAATTTCTAATTTTTACAAGACTGACAGGCTGTATTTTGATATAAGATGTACTGCACATTATTTCAAAACGACATTATTGATTATTTAATTTTGAAGTGTCGGAGGCTCAAAACCAGAGAGTGTTCCGTTCAATAATAAATTGGGAGATTTTTACTTTTTTTGAACTGTTCCTGATATAATTCCATTTTAATTTTTTTTTCTGTATTTTCATAATTTGTATCTTATTGCTTCACACTTTCAATTATGTGCGAGTTGAGAAAAATCATTCACTGACTTCGTCTATCAGAAAATAATATTCAATATCTATCCCAATTCTGTATTTGACTCCTTGTTTTTCGAAGTGAGTTTCCACTTAGACGAATTCCGTTTCGTATGAAAATATGCTTTTTCTTTCAATTCCCTTTCAATAAAATATTCATTTCCAATATACTTGGTCTACAGAAAACGATCCGATTTTGACGGAAATCGCAGGAAACATTGTTTTGACTATCCATAGGTATTTTGATTTGTTATCTTAAAACCTCCAGGGAATTGTCACTGTGCTTGAACAAATACCATCAAGTTGAGAGGGTATGCGGCGCTATCCAAGCTTTCGTGTAGTTTGCAGTTTATATTCCTACAATGCCAGCAACGTTGTGCAAATTGAACAGCTTTCTCAGATGGCACCGATGCGATTACATCACAGATGGGGTGTTCGGATTATTCAATGCCGTTTGCGGCGAAGCCGAATTTAAATATTTGTAATCAGGAAATTCACTATGGGCTCTGGATGTTAGAAACGTGAGGTGAAAGCAGGAGTATAGCAAACAATTGGGAAACCGAGGTATATTCGATAGATTGTATAAATGATACAAGACTTGCTTCAGTATACAAATATGACTGTCATTTCCAAACTGCTGAGGATGAATAATTAAAATAAATTAAATTCCCGTAATGACAAACAGGATAATAATTTTATCACGTGTCATCTTAAACTATATAGAAAAATTGAACTGAACTTGTATACGTAGAAAAACCTCAATTTTTGTTTCGAAGAGGATGTACGTTTTGAAGTCATAAGTACCAATTTCTTAGCCCAAAGTTGTCATGAATGACCTGCAATATTTGGTCTTGCAGATACTTCTCTTAAATATTTTTTTCATAAAAAATATGTGGCTTACATTATTATATCTTTTCCTAAAGATGTAATTTGTGAGATTTTAGATATTTTTAACAGTGACCCTCACATACAATTCGCCATCGAAACAGTGACTGATGAATGAAAATGCGTTACTTTTCTCGAAACTTAGTCCATCAGACCACCGCAAAATATTCTCCTCATTGATTGGTACCGTAAACTTATCAGTTCTGGTACATTCAAATACTGGTCGTACCTACCACGATCATTCAAAGAAAATTAATTTAGTAAAAATAACTCAAATTCTTCATCTACCGACCGTATATTTCACTTTGGACAACTCAACATTTCATAGCAATTATCTATTAATAACTTCTATCCAGATCCTTTATTGGAGGTCTTGATTAGGACCTCTACCGTATACGTTCAACCCAATGAATGTCACAACAATGACGGCGAATAGCCGCCGAACTACGACGTATCAATCACACATTAAGTCAAGGCATGCTGCTGACCACCAAACAGCACTGCCTTGATAGGATACCAATGCTAGTGGCTGTTAAGAAGTCACTAGTGAGGCGAGCGGAAAGTATCACGAAAAATCTTAGGTTCCGCGAGAAACCTTCTCGCTTATTCCAAGAGCCTCCACGTGTTGTGGAGGGATATTAATGAACACCCGTAGCCACTTAACGTAGACACTCCAGCCCTAGCGCAAGTTATGTGAAGAGATTTTGCAGAGTATCCAAGGAAATGCAGTGCTTGCAGATTCCCACCCCAGATCCAGAAACGATCATCTTTATAACTATTAATTCATTCATTTTTGCAGATC
>WOGN01011023.1:0-10176 GCA_015342105.1 Leptinotarsa texana | reverse complement strand
AATTTGATCGTTTTAGTGCAAGAGAGTTCAAGAATATCAGCATTTATAAAAGTTCATGTTTGGTAAAAAAAATATCGAAATTAATCAATATCTTCTAAACGGTAATAGATAGGTATAGGGAAATAGTATATGAATTTGTTGACTAAGTGATAATTAATCATAATGTGGTATTATATACAAGGTGTTCCTTTTGAAAAATCAAAGAATCCGCTACTTTATAGTAGAAGCGACAACGCCGCTTCGTCTAAAATATTTTAGGGGTGTAGGTCATATGCATACTGTGGAATTTTCAGGTTGATTCGTTGAATAGTTTGCCAGAAACGGCAAATTGACGCTCATCATGAAAATCACTGTATACAGTGGTATAAAAACATAGAAAGTTTCTTTCTCACCTTTCGTGATGATTTTCTACAACGTTTGTCCAAATGCAATAAACCTAATTGTATTCTTCTGAAAATATCCTTGTAGGACGAAACTACAGTAACGTTAATTATATATACAAGTTGTATAAAAACTTAGAAAGTTTGTTTCTCATTTTTGATGATAATTTTCTACGTTTCTCCGAATGCAATAAACTTTATTGTGTTCGTTTGAAAATGTCCTTGTAGGACGAAACTGCAGTAACATTAAATACAAATACGAATACTAGTGGTATAAAAGCATAGGAAGTTTCTTTCTAACACGTTTGGTCGAATACGATAAACTTTATTGTATTCGTTATAAAACGTCCTTGTAGGAGGAAACTGCAGCAACGTTCATTACAAATACAAGTGATATAAAAACATAGGAAGTTTCTCTATCATGTTTCACGATGATTTTCTACAAAGTTTGTCCGAATGCAATAAACTTGATTGTATTCTTTTTAAAATGTCCTTGTAGGACGAAACTGCAGTAACGTTATTTACAAATACAAGTGGAATAAAAATATAGGAAGTTTTTTTCTCATTTTTCATGATGAGTTTCTACCTCGTTCATCCTAATACAATGAACTTTATTGTATTCGTTTGAAAATGTCCTTGTAGGACGGAACTGCAGTAACGTTAATTACAAATATTAGTGTTTTCATGATGATTTCCTACTACGTAGTAATGGCTACATCCATCAATTTATTGATTCATGATATATCATCCTTTTTTTGGTTTTTACATTTTTTAACACAGAGACGATTTGTTATGATGGAATTCACCTACGTTGCAAATGCATTAACTTTACCAATGAAGCAAATTAGAGATGAATCATCCAGATAACTTTTCCCACAGTTTTGCTGTAGTTCGTAGACATCTGCTTCCTCTGGTACCAACTGTGAACAACGTTCAGCGTTCTTTGGATAGTACCCACCTTGTGGGCAGCTCCTAGTGATCCTGAACCTAATGGCCTTATCTTGAAAAATCGTAGTTGTTATTTCATTCACGAGCATGGTGTAGATTTGGCAAAATATGCTGAATTCTAAACCTTTTTTAGCCGAAACTGATCCCATAGATTCGGGTATTGCATTGTCAAATGATCTTTGTATATCCAGAAATATTGCCATAGCAATCTCCTCATGTTCTCTACAATGCTATGATGTTATGCGAAGTATTTCGATTCACCAATTTGGTAAGCATACTGATGATTGTACTGGAGATATGCATATAAAGCGGCGTATGGTCCGTATGGTATCTTCTCAAAATCTTGTAGTAGGAAAGATGTTAGGCAAAATGGTCATTGAGTCGTTGGTATATGTAGTCATGCCGAATCGTGAAATTAAATGAAATTATTCAGTTATATTTTGAACGAGTGTTGTATAAGATGTAGTATAAGATGCAACTGCGAGTTAGTTTCTTTCTGGAATTATATTTGTGAAACTGTTTTTGTTCAGTTTTCTTTTATTAGAAAAGGTATATGTCAGGAAATTGATGTGAACGTTAAAATATGGTCGTTTTCCTGAAGGTGTACCTATATTCTGAATCATTTATCATTTTGATGAATTTTTTTCTGCATTATGAAATGCATCATACAAATTAAAGCGGTATGATCTATGAAAATTTGACTTGAGTTGATAGGAACTCCAATATAACTTGTTCAGTTTTTATCAGACAGCAACTATTTGGTTATTGAGTGGGAGTTTGTGGTCGAGTTCTAAATCTGAATATCGTGCTGACTGTGAAGTATTGATTTTATGCCACCGATATCGACTGAAAGGTTGAGTGGTGGCCTGAGAAAATATTTCAAACTCTATGAACACTTTGTCGAAGCTATTTTCCGGGTTTTTTGACCGTCTGCAGGTTTTTCTAGCTGCACTGAACATTATGGAAGGTGGTGAGGCAAAGAACAAAGTTTTCTGAGTTATGTCAAGTAGGTATTCGTGTTTATTTTTATACTATACAATGTGAGTACCTCCTTTGAGAGAATCAGATACCTATATTTATTCTCGATATCTATATTTATTCAACGTAGAGTAACCCACAGCCACAAGAAATCCGGTATTACCCCCGGTATTACTAAAAGCTCTCTGGGGTCCTTAGGTGACCTTAGATTCTCTAATATTTTCCATTGGTCCGAATACTATTTCTTCAGAATCACACCAATCCAGTCTATAATACTATATGAGTAGTGAAGAAAATATTTTTTATTTACGTTCCCACCTGAACATGCGCTCAAAGATCAACCCGAGCATTTCATTCGTTGCTCCATCACCTTTGATTATATCTACCGAAGTAGTAGACGAAACACATGCATAACAATCTGTTGGCCATGAAAACACGACTTACAAACTCGGAAAATAGTTTCAACACAGTTGTCTTCGTTAAAGTTCACACAATTTGATCTATGATTCGCATTTGTATTCGTTTTGAGTATTATTAGGAATGAGAAAAGCATTCACATGATTCACATGAAGCAACAAAAGACACGGCCCTAGGATATCAACTGTAAGGGTGGCCAATGTCATAAGGTAACTCACTCTCAATCTGCACCTTGAGAGTTCTGCCAGATATACATATATGACTAGATTCATTTTTGAATTAGATCTCGTACACGTTCTGCCTCTAATTCAGTTAATGATACTCATGCTTCATCGCGTTGAATCCATCACAAAAACCAAGGAATTATCCATCTATAATACCCAGATGATGTAATAATATTATGGATATCGCTGTTTCTAATATTTTAGAACAACCAAGAGGGCAAATCATTTTACAAATATCAATACACTGAATTCTCATTTTTTTCATAACGAGAATTGATTTTGTACTATTTTTGGAAATATTAAGCTCATTACCGAGTTGATTAACATTAACCTTGAAGTATGTGATTTGATGTCATCACATTAATTTGATATCGTGGAGGAAATTTCTTCGATGCCATATTCGAAATATTTTGAAGTTAAGAATTATGCGCTTCCTGTTACGCTCAGTAAAATGGGCAAATAAATGGAATTTGGACTGACCATTTTAATCTCTGTGAGGACGATTCGGTGAGTCTGATTTCTTTTTTATAGAACCAGCGAAGTGAACTACGAACATATTTTCTATTCCTTTATTTTTTGTTATGATTGTTTGGTTGTGATCTGAAGTTATTTTTAAGTTCTTTAAAAGTGGTTTGGTTTGTTGTTCACCATGTTCTATAGCGTTTTCAATTCATTGTTGGAATCATGAATAATATTGGTCTAACAATTCATTTTCCAGTCCAGATTTCTCTGCCAATCTGCTATGAGGTTAATTGTTGTGAATACCAGAAATATTATGATGTGGTCTGAAAGGACCTGATATATTTTCAGTAGGGAAATGAAAATAAAAATATTGCCGTTTGTTTCTCATCAGATTATATTAAAGTTGGTCAATAAGTTGGAAGAACAAAAATTGTTGTTGACTCACATTATTTACTTTGGGACGAATTCAAGAAAAATTTACTTCATTAGTTTTCAACTCTGATTGGAGAAGCATTTTTCCCTGTCACCATAAATACAAAAGACTTCTCGAAGCGTGTTCTTCAGGAAATGAATAATACGAATTCTTAACTAGACAATTGTATAAATTGATGATTTATAAAAAAGTATACAATTAGCTGTTTGGTACTAGAACTTTGTCATTGTTTATAGCTTCCATTTCACATTTCCAGTCATTCTAATGCATCTTAAAATCTAGTATCATGAAACAATCTCAAAAATTTCAGTTTTTATTTTTTCTATGGCCGTTCTCCAAGGTGTGTTGAGCGGCACTTAACTGGTGTACGTGTTCTTTGAAGCTAGTTTCGATGACGTGCCTAGTCTGCCCGATACATTTTTTGTCGTAGACCTCACAGCTCATCAGCCGCATTTGAACTATCAACAGTGAAAAAAGTCGCATTGTGAGTAGTCCATTATATACCTGTTATATATGAATACAGGCTAATTTGAGAATGAGGAATACGTTTTCTTTATTTCCAGAAGGAGCTAACTCAGTTGGTGGAAGGCGTGTTGAGAAAAATATTGTATTTTTGGTGATTCGTGAATATGCTTGTTTTTGGTTCCAGTTTCACTTCTATCTGAAAAAAGAAAATATTTTCCTGGAATAAATCCTCACTTCAACTTGAAACAACATAAAATGTTTTCACATCTATTTAGGTCAATAATCCCATGAATGAGTTTGAAAATTAAGTTTTATCGAAAATCTGACCTATCAGATTACCCAGCCTCGTGTAACTTGTTGATGCGCTCAATCTCGGTTTGTCTATGAGCTTTACTACTTCCCAATTTAGCCTTATCTGCTCTCTGAGTGCCATCATAAATATTCAAATATGAGATAAAAGTAAACTCTTCTGAAGTTTTATGACAAAATTATATTTTTGAAGAATGATGAAGCAGTGGCGGATTAAGGCTTAATGCCGCCCGAGGCCCTGTTCATCGCGCCGCTCTTAATTTTATTAATTTTGATTCAATATTATTATTCCAAATCCAAAATAACGTTATTTCGTTAGAATATAATTTTAAATTATTACCAATAAACATTACAGATACATTAGTGATAAAGATTAGACCAAAAAATCATTTTTTTCCATATTATTCAATGTGAAAATTTCATTATGATGACTCCATAGTATCCATTATTTAAATTATAATTAGTATCAAATCAAATGAGTTCCATTTAGGAATCACACGTTAAAAAGTAAAACCTCGTTAGTCCTTAGCTCGCACAAGTTTCGACTTCTGAGGGTTGTTGTTCGTAGGAGTGCGATAACTGGTTTACGAAAAAAACATATTTTATATTTTGAACTATTGGTTTGGGAGACTCATGAAGTTTATTGTTTGTCAATTAACTAGGTGAGATTAATAAATTCAAAACTTATTGCTGAACTAGTATCAGAATGTTAGGTATTATAAATGTTAAAAACCACTGCTATCAACACGTGTGATTCAAAGAGACAAACCTGTGACATCCTTAATAATGATTATTTCGGGGTCTATTAAAATGAGTATGATGTTAAAAATCGAAACTTTTTCTGTAATTTCTTTCTGATTTTCATTCAGCATCCTCAGTAATAGTTGCTAGACGTATCAAAATCGGTATGACTTCATGAAAAATTATTATCAAGGGAAATTTTTGATGAACGTATCGATTTTCTTTCTTCATCTTATGTAAACAGTGTCTAGGAGAAACTCTGTCAGGTATAAAAGGTTGAAGTGTAACCTCTGACTTAGAATACACTCAAAAACAAGCACTTTTCCTTATCACCAGAACTGCAATACTTTTTTCGCATGCGTTTCACCAACCAAGTTGGCGTCTTCAGGAGATAACAAAAACTGGTCAGGTATGTTAGATGTTCTTTCGTGAGTTGAGTATATGTGCTTCATTCATGATTGGAAACCTGTTCATTTCAGACGTACCTATTGATCGCTAATATTTCTACAACTTATATAATGATAGTCATTGAATAGGTCATGTTGGAATTCAACGAAGGACACCAAGGTCGTCAACATTGAAATCTTCGGGTATTTGCTATAAAGTTACCTAAAATATTATCTTTTTGAACGGTTTTTTCAGCTTGCCCTGTTTATTTCTTTGGATCAAATTAAATAATTGAAATGTGACCCTCTTCCTGTTGACAGATGGATCTGAAATTTGGTACACACTTTCAGTTTCAATTAAAATACAATTCAATGAATTATGTATCACTTTTAATCCAAGATGGCCGCAACTATGAAATGGCGGATTACAGAATGTTGCACAACTACCTTAATATGGGTGTCAAATGACAGGGCTTGACTAGTAGAATAGTAGTACACTTTGAAAAAGATATATATTCAAGATTGCCACAAATACGAAATGGCGGATTATATATCACTGTGTAAAACTGAAATTTCAACTAATTTTTTTTGTTGTTAGATGCGGCCGAAGAGAAGTAAAACTGAAATAAATATCGAGATTTTCTCTTCGAACTCCGCAGACTCTACCCAGACCACTCTCTCAAGATGATTGTTCTGATTATTAAATACTAGTTGAATAATTCTCTCTCTACTTTCGAATCTCAAAATCAGAGGCAGAAATCTTAGCCTGACAAATGTGGAAGGCTGTCATCCTAGGCTCACTCCACTTACTCAGTGCACATGATTCACGGACACAATGATCACTCAACTCAGGGTGTGGTAAGGGATAATGGTTGATAATGCTGATGCGCCCTCCTAAATGTATCAGGACTTCTGGGTATAGGGCCTGACCAGCACAAATTATGTTGATAAAAATGATAAAAATTTTTCACCAATCGTGATACACTCGGTATATATGATACATACGAATACTCATCGAGTTGACCGGGTACATCAATCGATATATAAGCAGAGAGGATTGAAGAGAGGAGTGTAAAAAGAACCTGCTCATCAATAGATATGTAACGCAGGACTCTCTGTTGCCTGTATTGATAAACTCAAATCATTCGATACAACATCGCAGGAGCTCATCTTGCATTTGTCTTGTGTTACCAGACAAAATAGTGAGATGCCTTGAACAACTGATATCACTCTAGCTGACTCGCTTCATCATTACATTCGGTCAAGCTAGTATCCAAACAGGGCGGGTCACTTTCAGAAGGGGTGTATTTCAGGGCGATTATCCCAGTCCACATCTCTTCTGCATCTCACTATTGCCGTTATACGTGGCGCTCAGAAATACTAGAAGACATAACTGTAGCATCTTCAAAAATCTGAGGCACAAACTCACCCATTTATTTTATATTGATGATCTTGAACTTCATGCCTCTCCATCAGTCCTTGAGGATGGTGAAAAAGTACACGCATGCTATCGGTATGAAATTCGAAACAGACAAAGAGGACGATGCAGAAACTATGGAAAGGGTGTGCAACTAGTAGATGGAAGCATCCTGCACCATCTGGTTGCTGAAGAGATATGGTGGAACAACGCCACTCACAAGGGGTAACAATAGTGAAGAACCCACTTCGCTTCAAGCATCAGCACACACTCCGACACTAATGTCACTTCACTTCTGAGGCAATACAAGAATAAGCGAACACATCTTGTCTTTCTTCGCTTTCCTCAGGTCAAGTACGCTAAACTCGGACTCTTAGGGGTTCATCATGGCCTGCGTTTTCAACACCTTAATGATCAACCAATAGTGATACACTTGGTATATGTGGTAACTAAAGATGAGTATGATAATCAAAAATAAATTCAAGTAGTTCTCATGTTGTCATGTATATTTTACTTTAATTTTCAATACCCGGAAACTCAAAAATTAAAAAATTTCAAATAATGGATCGGAACATATTTTTTCTTCAATTTCTACTAAGATTTTCATTTGTTAAGACACAGCTTGACTGTATCAGTTCACTTTCACTAGAAATTTGACAAAAGTAATGTTCTCTGTCCTATATTCAATATGAATTTCCACAGAATAAATAGGTCATCAATTGTATAAGTAAGAAAATTCAATTTCTCATAAAATTCCACAAGAAATTTGCCTATGGAATTCCAAAACCGATGATAGTACGTAAAAATCACTTCGTAATCAGCACATTGAAGTCAAGTCAAGTATTTATTTTTTTTGTGATGACATGATTATTTTTCGCATTGAATTTTCCACGTAGGAATACATCACCATGAAAAGTGAAGTTTTTTTACAGTCTCCATATTGAATAACTTATTCAGAATGGTTCATTCTGAGTAATATGCACTGTATTGTATAGGGATACACGCATTGCTGTTTCATAAATTGTTTCATGGAAGCATCAGAACTGATTGCAAATAAGTTCCTAAATATTCTCAAGTAACTGATTGGACAAATTATTTCTCTTTTGTTTGAATTCTTATGAAGTTTCGAAAGATTTCTGTATTTCATCAATTGATCAGATCAGTGAATGAAGACGGTAATTCTCTGGAGTGTTTCTAATAGCATTACCACAGTAAATTATATCTACTCCATTTAATATTTATCGTTCATCCAATAACTTGGTGAATTGGAAGGAATATTGCAACTGGAGAATAGAACAAAATACGATATGATTGAACGTAATCCTAACAATTTAGAAAGCCAAGAGACATGAGGATTTTATCTCAAACGATTTCTCTAGATGACTTCCGGCTCAACATTATTTCAAAATCATTACTCTGGGGAGAATTATTCGTAGTTTCAATGAAGAAGAAGGAAATACTCCAATAAGTTCATGTACTATTGAGCATATCAATTTCAGATATGTTCTATCCACTGAAAGCCTAAATCCGGTGATTTATGTTGAGAAATTGTAAATCTTCAAATATATGATGGAAATATATTGGGTTCCAAAAATTATAAAATATGAACTTCTCTTACCATCATTCTCACTAATTTTATTCAATTCAAAAAACACTACGTTGAGAGCCGTCCATTAATGACGTGAGGCTTGAGAGGGGGGGAAAGAGTTTAGCAAAAATCACGTTAATAAACTTTGTAATTTGAATGTCATTCTTTCATACATTCAAAACTTTTGGTAGAAAATATGAATACATGATAGTTATACACACTGAATACATGATAGTTATACACAGTGTCCAAGATAAGAATGAACAGCATGAGGATATCAGAAACGGTAAGTGAAACGGGGTCAATTTAATCAGAGAAAAGTTTCAATATTCCGAGTAGTTTCAGAGATATCCAAGAAAAACCAAAATTTTAGAATTTCGTTTTTATTTTCTCCTAGCTTTATTTTGAAATAGAAAAGTCTTTTAGAAAACACCAATAATTTTGTATTTTTATATGGCCGGTACCCTGTAAACGACTCCATTTTTCATTGTGTATATAGCAACGTATCACACAATATAATTTCATAACCATTTCTCGGGCAAAATGAAAAGTGATCACTCAACCTGCTTCTCTTCAATTTTAGATAGCACGCGCTAGAAAAAATGACATATTTTGATACATGAAGTACTTAAATTGATAAGTTTTCTCAATAATAAGGGTTTGTACACATAAGGGAGTTAGTTGCCGTGTTGACCGCGCGTTAGCAAATGTGAATCCGCTAAACGTGGCGTTTGTTGAACCAGTCTACTACCAGTACCACAAGTTTTTCAACTACTTCCGTATGAGTGTAACTTCACTTGATGAACTGTTATCTTTAGTCAAATATGACTTATTACCTTGTGAATATTTAGTGAGGGGTACGATTTAACCACAATAAAAATTCGCTGTAACATTAAGGTAATTTATTCATTACAATAATTCATGATATGTCAAAAAGAAAATAATTAATTGTAAATATCTGAAAAATCTGAGTTAGCTCGCGAAATGTAACTGTCCGTTGGCAAAAGGACAGCTCCTCTTAGCAAAGATTGGGAATAAGATGTGTTCACTGCTGCTGCAGCTGCTGATTGGCTGCTGTAATTAATTGTAATTGTTTGAAGGTCTGGGGTGGTGCACCGACACTGTGGGCTTGATATGAGAGATAACTCTGTGGTGCTCGATGATGAATGCTTGAAGGGTTGAGAATTCTTGGGCCCTCTGAAGTACTCCCAATAACTGTATTTTTGTACGGAGCCGTCCATGTCCAGGTACTTTTTGCAGCTTCGTATAGAGATAAGCAATAGCTATTTGTATAACAAGGGAGGAAAGTGTTACTTTTCTTCCCGAGAATGAAATTTACTGCCGGCGCGTAGCGGAGGGCAGTAATCATTCAAGGGAGGAAAAATCACTTTACCCCCATGTTATACATAAGATTTTTCTGCCTACCTC
>WOGN01011022.1:0-10176 GCA_015342105.1 Leptinotarsa texana | reverse complement strand
AAATGGGTGTTCCATCGCGAGTGGCGGACAGTGTATATCACTTTGGCCAACCCCATTCAGGTGGTAGGTGCATTTTGAGCATTTCCATCAGTCCAGAAAGTTTCATCGTTCTACCTCGAATATTATGGAAGATACGGGGGTGTTTCCATGAGAAGTGAGACACACTATATATTGGATGATTTCAGTCAAATGTTTTCTTTGTAGTCTTTTGAGATAGTGTTCGTATAATTTGTAATTCGCAGATGGATTTACAAAAATTAAATGCAAATTCGATCGTGGAGAGGAAGCAATCATCAAAGTATCAGATTTGCCTGTGGAGACGCCGCAGTCAAAATTGTGAGAGTCACGGAGAGGCGGTGTTGTTGGATTTAGGTGGAAAAGTGTCATTTTTGCCTCACCGAGTAACGGACAAGTATCAAGTACCTATAGCCCCCATTTGGAAGAATTTTCATCAGGAAAATATGCTGTGGTGTTTAAAAGGTTGATGGATATTGGGAAACCGAATCGTGTGGTTTCATTTGAAATCGTATGAAATTAAGGTTAGTATCGTTTCCCCTTTTTCTTCGTTCAATAGGCAAAGAGATTTATTTAGTATGCGCAGAATATGTGTTTTGAATTCCTTGTTTTGAATAACACTTGATTTTTATTAAAATTAAAAATGTAGCTTATTCACTTTTAACCATCACTTCATGGAAGACGTTACTCTTTGTATTGAAAAACATATTTTTGTTGTGCGTTTGTATTGAAAATCGAATTTATTTCAGAACAATACATGATCGTGTGCAGAATCAGTTCAGAATCTTCTCAAGAACAGCATCCAAAATCGTCTTAGCAACTTTTTCAGAACAAGTTTTAAATTTCAGCAGCTTCCACAAAACATTAAGTTGTGCAGTATCAATTCAGAGTCATCTCAACAAAGGCAGCCAAAACCATCTAAACAACCTTTCCAAAACGAGTTGGAAATCTCAGTAGTTTCCATTTTTTCAATCTACAGTTGCACATTATGAGACTAGAAGTCGCCGATATTCAGGAATTTGTTTTTTAGCAACAATTCCATCCCAAGGAGATTGTCATTAAAATCGGTAATTAATAGAACAATTTTCTGCTCCTACAACCGAAACCATTCTCCTTCGTCAAGGAATATCTGCATGACGTTGATATCATTTTTGTGCGTGGTTATCAGAAGGAAGCCTTTCTGAATGACAGACTGCACCTATTCAATATATACACAACTGTTGTAAATTTGGAAGACTTTGAAGATTCATAGTGGTGTGTTCCAAATTGAAGAAAAACACACCTTTCTGTATGCATCATTCCAAAGGAAATTCGTTCAGCTGCAGTCTCAATAACCTTGATATCTTATATAAATGGCTTTATAATATACTAGGTACCAAAATGAATAAAATTCATGTCACAGACATTTTTGTTTGAAACTGAAAACTTATCTTATACAGGGAAAGTTGTCGAAAATGTGCCACAACAAAATATCATATACGAGGGTTTATAGTGATGAATAAACATCACATATATAAAGATACAAGGTTGCTAAAGAACAATTCACATACATAGGACATTTTAGAAATAAAGAAAATATATTTGTCTATCAATTTGAATTGTTACTACATTTTATCTCAAAACTCAAACTAAAATGTCAACAAAATCAGTTGAGCCAAATGCAAAATCGAAAAAGGTTTGACTGGTAATTAGTTGGGTCGTTTTAAAAGAGGTTAGGTATATTTCATATTTTGAATTCATTCAGGAGATTATTATAGACGATTGATATTAGACATTTAATATCAATTAGGATATTTGGAAATTCATTTCGTGTTGTAGTTTTTCGAAATTCCCATTTAAAATAGCATCCTCTGATATGAATACTGGATGAGTTCTTGTGTGTAGATAACTTGAGTTTCATTTGTAATAGGTGTGGTGACGAGTTCATTATGAAAGAGGGGGGTAAGGTAGATTGTTAGACAAGTTCAAGAAACTTTGTGTCAAAATCCATAGCAGTTCAAGAGGAAATACCAATACTCAGACATTTTCCATTTTGTATTGTAATTTTTTGGAAATTCCTATTTAAAATAACATCATTTTTATAGATATCGGACGAGTCCAGTATTGGTAGATAATCTGAGTTTCAATTGTATGAGATATTCAAGGTTATTCAGGTGTGCAGTTAAGCGAGTCCATTATAAAAGGAAGTGAGGTGAATTCTTGGACATATAAACATTACAAAATAACGATACTGTCAAATATAGAAAATCGTTATAAAATAATTCAAGTACATTCAAGCAAATATATGGATTAAAAGATGTTTCAACCTCAACTTCGATATTCACAATTACATCTTTTATTATTCCAAGTTCATAAACATCAAAATTGATAGGATTGCAAGATATGCTTATTGCGAATGCGTATGGAGCATGTCATCTTAGTACAGTGACTGGAACAAAGTTACAACCTCAGATGAAAAGAGAAATGAAAATTTCTATGTTTTTTACCACTTTTATTTGTAACTAACGTTACTAGTAAAAAACAGAAATTTTCATTTCTCTTTTCATCATGATCTCCTACCACGTAGTAACGGCTACATCCATCAATTTATTACAACCTCAGCATTAGAATGTTTATAAATATTGGGGGAGGTCAAGATCATCAGTGGGTATTAAGAACTCAATTCGGTATTCATCAATCACTCTTCGAAAACGGTTCCAGAGCTTTGGGAATATAAAGCAAATAATTTTCTTCGTGACTATTCATTTCAAATGGAATATCATTATCCCAAAATAGGTATATCGACAACATAACTCGTTTGCGATTAATTTATCAATTTATCACTTTGTGTCATTACAACTGAGTTTCAATTTAAAGAAATAATAGCCCACACATGTTGAGAATGTTGTCATGATGTGGTGAAAATAGTATTGAAAATCCACGAAATATAAGCGCATATACACAGAGTGAATCAATATTTGAAATACATCGTTTGGAACCCCTCATAACTCTTCTAAATCCTTCCAAAATTTCCTCAGAGAATGGAAAAGCCCAAGTTCTTAAAACCCTCATAACTCATCAAAATCCTTTCAAAATTTCTTTGAAATAATACTGACGTAGTTTGAAACGAAAGCTATTAAAAGATTCATTTCTGTGTGACTTTGTAATTCAAAGATTTATCAGAAGTTTTCCATCATTATTCATATGTTTGAATCTCCAGACCAAACGACTGCGAGATTCAAAACATAACTTACGACATCAACTAACACATTTTTTCACGTTTTTCAATAATAGCGGTAAGTGTTATCAACTATATGAATTTCATATTACTGTTATACATATCTGTCACAGTGGCAGACGTACCGTTCGGTATTACAAGTCCAAGTCAAAACTATGAGATTTTTACATTAGAATTTTTTCGTGGGTTGGGCTACTTATCGGGCGCGTCCCCAGGTGGCGGATAGGGGAACTGCCAGGGACTGGGAGCCCTGTCCGAGAAGCCAATGTGGCCTTACGGACGGGATCGCCGGACTCCTGATCAGTGGCAGAAATAAATAGAGTGAAAGAAACCAAAACTCCCCAAAAGAATTTGCGAAACATGCCACCGTGGACCAGCCTACCCAAGCTGAGGTATAAGGAATCGTGCCAACAGCTGAATGGCCGCAGGGTGATATGCGGTTACGAGCGATCCCCTTGGGGAATGCAGACGAAACCTCATTGTAATCAGCCTTCCTCTGGTAATGCGTGGCTCTGCCAGAGTGACCAACTCTTCTCCTGCTACTCGTGGGCACACACATGAATGAAACAAATAAAAAAACAGACACAGAAAAAACAAAAACCAATCCCGAAGCTGGACAGAAATGCTCGCGATAGATGCAGGAGTGGCAACAACTATAAGCGCACCCTCCTACTTCCCTACTCCACCTCCTACACCAAAGGCATCCTGCGGCGGACGCCAAGATCTCCGTCTTGAATAAAGGCAAGGAACCGGCTGCCCCTGCAGGAAAGCGCCCTTACTTGAGCACCTCCACGGAGGGAACTACAAGAAGGTTGAAGAAGCCGCACAACGACAGTGATGTCTCTGCCCTTCCTAAACTTTCACGAAACACCTCAAGATTGCTAAAGAGAGTGTGTGTTCGGCGAGTCTTGGCCTTCACCTGCCGATATAAAGGAGATATCTCCTACTGACCTGTCCACCTTCCTGGAAAAGACACAATGGATGATGACCTAGGAGTACAACTCCTCGGGAGGATGTACAATGGGTCACATGTGGCCTAAGTGATGTGGATTTACACTCACCCTCCCTACTCTACAGATACAGATACGGAGATTAGAATTGTATCGATTATAGCATTTTGTTGAAACAGTGCCTTAGTCAAACGACACGAGTTACTATCACGAGAAAAATTCTATAATAAATTAAACGATGAATGCATAAAAAAGGAAAAATATTCTCACGCACAAGATATTTGGGAGTCATTCAAAATTGATATTCTAGTGATATTTGAATTTTCCATAATACTGTAATCACCCCAGGGAAATGTGTCATTTGAGTCAGCCAATAGAAACTTTTGACATCAAATTGGCTCAATCCAATTTTCTTTTTTCAATTGAATATAATTTTCGAAATTTTGACTTAATTATCCTTTGAGTTATCCTTTGAGTTAACGATTTTTGAGTTTGTTGGAATAAATAATTCAAAGAAAAATACAGACATATCGAGTGTAATGAAAATATATTATACAACGAGACAGTCAATTACAGGTTACTAAATGTGAGACAAAGTTGAAAATAATTGAGAAATAATGTTAAATACAAGACAGTAACGACGTTATATAAATCGACACTCACAAAGTACCTACAACTGAGCCCAAGTTATTGTAAGTGAAATAAAACCCCAGCAACTTCCAATCTCCAGCGACAGATATTGACTTTTTCCTAATGGAGAAATGTAATCCCCTGGCAACTATGCCATAATAGTCGATGAGTATGAAGTATAAATACTGGAAACATAAGGGAAAAATATAGCTATTTTATATGTTTCGGAATTTTAAGCGCTAATTTCAAGCGTTGTTTTGTTATGATATCTTAATATTTTGTCTATTTAGTAGTCTTTTCATTTTATCTGGTGTTTTTCCTGTATATGTGAGTGTCTTGAAGTATTAGATTTTATGTGAGGGTATACTTGGTTAATAGTTTGTTTGAAAGGTTTTTTTTATCAAAAGTATGTGATGAATTATATTCGGGTTGAAGTTGTTATTCACTGCAATTTGTTTCATCAGATTTGATTCCATATTAAAATTATCTGTGGACATTGGTATGTTAATGAGTCTATGGATCATTCTGTGGTAAGCAGCTAATTTATGTTTCTGAGGGTGATTAGAATATTAGAATAGTTGTTTATGGTTTTGTCTGTATGGGATTGTTAATAGTAAATTTTTCAATCGTCTTTGTTATTAATTATGTAATTTTAATAGAGTATTGGAAAAATGACTATGATTGTCTGTGTTCTTGTGGATGGGTCAGTCCATTCATAATATTAAGAATAGCGTAGATCTCTGAACGGTTCCTTATGGAATACTAAAATTTACATTTTTTTGTGTAGCTACTCTGCACGCGAAATCCAATGCTTTCCATAACCTACGGTATCGAAAGATTTGATCAACTCTATGAATACTCAGCACAGGCCGGCTAGAATCTAAAGTGTTATAGATTTTCTAACAGTAATTCACAAATTTCAATGGCCATTTCCACCGTTTCTAGCATTGTTCCGATTGTTTCATGAGCTGTTTTAATCTTTTCAAGCATTAGTTCAATCGCTTCAGGCGCAATTTCACCCGTTTCAAGCGTTTGATCCCAACCGGAGCAGTTTTTTTGTCGAACTTTGTGGTTATCAAACTCAAAAGAGAGGAGATATACTGCACCAAGTCAGCGAAAATGTTTGAATTTCTTCAAAATGTTCGAATATCTGTAACAGAAAGACAAAACTCAACTGTGCGAACGCTTTTATCTACTAACGTTAAGTATGTGTCATTAGTGTTTAACGAGGTTTACCATTAAATTCACTCGTTGCGCCCTCTGGAAAATGTTTGTTGATAGCAATATTAATTATTTTTTATCATTTCAGCGGAAATAATTACGCGTTTTATGAAATTGTTGTATACGAGACGTTTGGAAATAGAAACAGCATCGTTTTGATGCTTTGTAGACGTGTTTGATGCTCTGTGGAATATTTCTGACCAGCACTCATTATCCATATTTTCGAATTATCCCGATTGCATGACAAGCACCCATTAAATATTGCGATTGAGCGCAATCGCGATAATTTATTTTTGCATGGAACGTAAAAATATGTCAAAGGTGGATAATCAAATTTCCATATTTTTTTCCGAAGATCTCTACAACTTCACATATGCTTCTCAACACACGAAAACAACAATGACGATGAAACGGTAACCAATAAACGCACGCAAAACAACGTATTTTGAAATGTCATTGTCGAATACTTCGCTTTCTCCATTTTCGAACGTTAACTCCAGAACGCGTTTCTCATTGGGATCATACGTTGAAATGCTACACTCTCATTAAACCGATATCTTTTTTCAAATGATGTATTTTAAGACTCTGTTCACATTGAAACTATACAGCCTTGTTCTTACATGATATATTTTGACGCACCCTGTATACTTTACTCAATCTTCGTTACATTTCCACCATGTTTTTTCCTCTAATGAAGTATTTTGATACACGATTGAGAAATCGCATGTCAAAACGTTACAACCTCGTCAAACTGTCATGCTTTTCCCCAAATGATGTATTTTGCCACACTTTGTACACATCGACGCCATGTTTTTTATGTATTGTGAAACACCTTTCACACATTGAGGGATCACACGTTAAAATGTTAGGTCCTCCAAGTCGTCATTGTCTCATCATTATAAAATTTTCACCTAGTCGTATTCCTAACCCTTCATGCTTAATTTGAAACCGGCTACGCTTCAAATGCAACGTCGCCTCGTAAACAACGATTCGTTTTACAGTTGAAAACATCGAGCCTGCCATGCTTGCGCTGACGACGTATCACTTCAATACCTTAATCTCTGCCAATACCATCTCCATCTCTCTCTGCATCGATTACGTCTCACGTGGTTGGAAAAGCCAATCCCGCAATTGTACCTTGGATAGTGTTCGATCGTTCAAACCGATTTTTGATAGCATTTCCATCATCATATGTATGTAAAAGTCGCTTCAGTGCTATTGTAATCCTGCTAACTAAAAAGAGAAATCGTGTGCACTTCAGCGAATGCGGCGACTCCTGGGTGTTCGTGAGTCAATTGTAACCTGATATTAACAAACTTGTTAAAAATCATCAGAATCATCCCCCACCATAGATTAGTTTCAAAACAATTCTTGATTATTTATTAATTGATTTTGAATAGATAACAAATAATCTTGATATTGTAAAGTTGTATTATTATTGCTCAATGCAGATTATTGTTAATTTTGGATAAAAGATACTTTTAATATTGTAAAGTTGTATCATTATTGCTCTCTCTGGTAGGAAAAGTCTCGTTTAGAAAACACGTTTAATCAAATCTACAGGCGAGACTAATATTGTATTGATTTTCAACGACGACATAAGTTTGAGAACGTCTCATCTAGAGTATAGGAAACACTTTTGTTTGGAGCTTCTGCGATTTGTTGTATTCATTACAAATTTTGTGTTCTGTGTGACAATTGAATCAAGAACAAATTCTAATTTTCATTCCATTGTGACACAGAACACCAATTTATCATGTGTTCTGTGACGATGAACCATGAATCTAATTTTTCCTCTGAGATTTCCATGCTTAAGTTTAGACACAGAATATCGGAAATCGGAACGGTAGTTGGTGTACACTTTGATCTGAAGTACGTCTGTGGCTCAGGATTTAGGATGCCTAAACTTTGGCATTGGCATTTGTTTTGAGTCACTGTCGCTAAAAATAAAAAATGTATATAATTAATTATTAGTGACTATTTTAATGTCATTGGTGGTGATTGCATTATTTGTGACCTGAGAAATAAAAAAGGCTATTGTGAATAAAAAATTACTGACTAATTAAGGGAAGGTGTAACTTATAATGAAAAAGTCCATCAATTATGGAGCTCCAAAACAGATATGAGACTATCCGTATGGAATTGGAAACAACTAATTTCAATGCTGAAAATCTGATAATGCTAAAATCACATTTCTGTGAAAAAATTGATTCAGAAAGAAGATATGAAAGATGCAACACAATACGAAAACTTATAAGATTATTGGAAAAACGAGATTGCTTACATCTAGAAAACATTGAATGTTTTCGATACATTGCCAAAATTCTTTTAAGACGAGATGTTATCACTCTGATTAATAATTATAGGGGTGATAAAAGTGTGAGAAATGTTGCACAACTGCTTCCTGATCCACCTCAAAATGATTTTCTTCAAACATCTCATCTTCCCCGAGGTATGTTCTGCTTTTTTACAAAAAAGTATATTGTCCACCAAGCAGTTGGCTGACTACCATTTGTATTTGTATCTTCAATAAGTTTTCAACTTTTCAAAGACACAAATGGTTGGCCTCTTGAAATAAAAATTTTGTTCAACTAATTTTGTAGTCTGCTGACTGGTTGACATTCCAATAAAATAATTAATTCTGCTAACTGAAAAATTCTAAGTAATGTTTTCATTTCCTTTGTTAATAAATGAAATTGTATAGAAAGAATTAAGTCAATCAATAAAATAAAATAATGTTTATTGGTCATACAACTTGAATTAACAATTATTGAATTTGTCAAAAGATCTGGAACTAAATATACTGAAACATAGTGACACACTTTTAAACTATAATGATCAAACCTCTTGAATAGGTGATCTACAATTTTAAGACTAAGAATGGAGTGGAACATTGATCCTCCTCTTGAAAATGATCACTTGGTGATCGAAACACGTGTCGAAGTGTTGAAATAACGGTTTGGTGTTAGAAAAACTCTGTGATATTCATTACTACACCAAAGGTTCCAAACAGTGCATCACAAGTATTGACCTGTTTCTCAAAATATTTTGGAAGAAAGTGCTTTTTTATTTCAGTAATTTTTGAAGGAGTCGGGTAGGTGATTATAGGTATAATTTAAGTGAGGTTATAACTGAGCCTTTTTTTATTTGAGTAAGAGAAATGAAGGAATATATAATTATGAATACACTAGTTCGATACTTGATGATAATTAATAACACTATCAATGATAATAATTATAGAGTTTTTTCACAAGAAATTTCATTCAAAACGTGTTTCACTACATGGCAGTTTCATCAGTTTGACTGCTGATGTTCAATAATATATAATTACAGTTTATGGTGGTAAATTATTGTGAATGAAGCATACAGTGCTTAGAATATAAATATATAACTTGTGGTAAGTCATAAAAAATTAACAACTTGAATCTGTGATTGCAAATCAAATATACTCCTAATGATTCGTAACTTTCTAACAAAGACCAACTCTGTCCAAAAACTATTACAAATTATATAATAGGTAAGTGATGAATGCATACATTCACAATTGAAAGCCATTAGGGGATCAGTATTCTTAATATTTGATATCAACTTTTGAGTGTGGATCTCCCAGGATACATTCTGATATATATCTAATATGCATATATAGCCATGAAATTGAAAAATTCACTATTTTCCATAGATTCATTGTCAGCAGCACCAGATGTAAATGATTTGATTTAATTCATTCCATATTTTGTTTGGTACAATATCTACTATAAAAAAATACATCGTAAACACAAAGGAAACATAGAACATACCTAAGCAATGAATGTTTGTATTGTAATGTTCCATTCTTCCATTGGGGTATCTTAATTTATTTTTTTATACAGTGTGAGTTTCGAAAAATAATGATAATATTGAAAATATTGAGTAGATGAATTTGAAATTTATCATAAGAATTATTTTATATTAGTTACGTTGGTTGGGATAATCGGAAAGAGAAAATAAGAAAGAATAAGTAATAAGTTATAGAGTAATAGAGGAGTGTGTATCAGTTGAAAATTAAATTTAGTGTATTGTTTTCGAGAATGAAACATTTAATGTTTTGTTTGTAGTTCACCATTTTTGTTATATGCTTAACTTTTAGAGGTAGCATATTGTATA
>WOGN01011021.1:0-10177 GCA_015342105.1 Leptinotarsa texana | reverse complement strand
GTGAGGCGGTACAGACGGTCTTGGTGAAACAGCCCTTTTTTTTGGAATGAGGACACTTTTTGCAATTTCATTCTTCAAATGCGCCAATAACGCGCTGTTGATAGTTTTTTCTTTTTCAAGATAGTCCATAAATATAATAACATGCGTATACCAAAATATTGATACCATAACCTTGCCAGCCGGGTATCGACGATATGATACTGAGATATTATATCACAACAACGTAATGGTCCAATAACGCTGTTGATATGATGTTGAGATATTATAACACAACAACATAATGATAATAATAATGAAAAGGGGTCTCGTCTCACCGACAAGACGAATCCCCAAGCTAAGGGCTGAGTCTCAATAAATCGCAGTGTGTTAACTGTTCTACTAGGTACAACATCCTGCAAGGTACGTAAGTCCCAACATCGAAATGTTTGTATTACCAATGATCGACCGCTATGATATCTGATCGGACATGACAAGGATCGATCCCGCCGCCGATCGTTCCTTTCATGGCAAATAGGGCTAGTGAGGCAAACGTAGCGAACTACAATTACCTTGTGAAGTCACATTATTTTGAACATTTCGACTATCGGAACTCCAAGAGATACCGTTGCTACCTTTGACTAGAAAGGAGGAGGCCTTGGAGGCCTTCAGGCATAATTCCACGGTTCCTCTCGTACTATTCCTTGCACGTTTTCGACTCGGTTCACGACGCGATTAACGACGTTTCGAAACTGGTGGAAACATGTTTCATTCATTGTCACATATTGACGCATAAATTAGGGTTTTTTATGTTGAAACAGTTTCAAACACGGCTCAAAATCATCAATTCGTTGTTGTTTTTGGAAATTATGAGCGCGGAACCCACTTTTAACAGAACTTTCGCGTACCCAAATATTTATGCACGTTATATTCAACACGGTAACAGCTTCTTCGTGGTCTCGGTCACAAGATCATTCTTTTGGAACTTCTGTCCAAGGGCACCAAAAATTATGGTCTAGGCCTCATTCGATTCGGAATGACCTCTAGCAACTTTTTGAAAAGTTTCAAGAGGGGTTCGAAAAATTTGCAAAAGTTATAAACAATTTAGTGAAAAGAAGGGGGGTTTGGTTTTTTGCAAATATCTGGGAAAATAAGGAAATATTGGAAATTTGAAAAAAAAATCCTTAAAGAGGAGGAAATTTATTTTAAAAAGTCCCATCTCCCGAAACTTCAACATTGATATTTATAATTTCAATTTAGAGCGCTGAAAGCATACCCTTGAAATATAAAATTCATTTTAACCCATTAAATATTGGGAAAAAAAATTCACATAACTTCTAGACACTGGAATAGACTAGAAATAATAGGAAAAAATGTTTACCTTCATTATTTATTTTATTAGATATACTTTAATCAACTAAGTTTCAAATTCACATATAAACCCTGATAATTTTTGAACTGAAAACCTCAAATTTTGTTCACTTCTGGGGCTTTTCTTAAAAGCCTTTCCGTTGGAAAAATTTAAAAATTTTTATTTTCCACTTTGTTAATATTCATCAAGGACGTTAAAAAGTGAAAAATTCATTTAAATCAACGAAATATTTCTTATTTTTCAAATTTATTAGATTCTTATCATTTAAAGTTACATAAAAATGATTTTTCATAATTTTCAGCTGATTACAAAGTTGTTATAAACAAATGTATTATTTATAAGATGGATTTTTTTTTGGTTGATTTTCATCATAGATGAATATTATGATTTTAAAAAATTAAATTGTTTCTTAAAAAAATGTTATTGCTTCAAAACGCATTTGTTGATTAACAATTTTTTTGCTACTAAATATGTATATTAAGGAACCATTTTTTTAAATCATAATTTTAATTTATCTTTGATATTCTGAAAAAAAACTTTTTTAAATACATATTGTCTTTATTTATTTAATAAACAATTTGTTTTAAACAAATTAATTTTTACCATATTTTTTTAATACTCCAAAAAATATTTTTGTCAATGTTTTTACAATTTTTTAATATTTTAATTTTTTCACACAAAAAGTGACACATGGTAGTTTTTCAGCGCTTTTTTCGCCTCTAAATTAAAAATATAAATATTGATGATAGAGTTCCGAGAGATGTGACTTTTTTTTGGGAAACTTCCTCCTCTTTAAAGATCTTTTTTTAAATTTCGAATATCTTCAATATTTTCCGAGATATAATCAAAATACCAAACCCCCTTTTTTTTAACTAAATTGTTTAAAGCTTTTGCAATTTTCTCGAGGCCCTTTTGAAATTTTTCAAAAAGTTGCTAGAGGTCATTCCGAATCGAATGAGTCCTGGATCATAATTTTCGGTGCCCTTGGACAGAAGTTCCAACAAAAGGAACTTGTGACCCAGACTATTATAGGTCTCATCAGTGGTGTCATATCGCCGAAATGCTCAGTCCCAGAAAATAGTTTAAGGACATAAATTGTAGGAAATTTTATTCTCTACAACGTTAAGTGAAATTTTTAGTAGCTGTAGCGAAAGTCTGAGTAAAGTGCTGATTTTTTCGGTTTATTCCAGAAAGTTGTTGACACAGGTGGGAACAATTATTGAGCATTTTGCATTTTGAATACTTACTAACCATCCCAGGCAACATATTATAAACTACTGGATCTCTATTGAATATGCTATCTTACTAGAAACATCTGACGTGAGTGATTTTCGAACGTCACAAATAATTTGGCATTACAGAGATCTTAAAGATCACTCGAAAGGGAAAGTAGGATTTACCAATTACTTCGGTATGTGTGAGGTATGTCTCGGCGTTGCACATAAACCTGCTTGTATTGATTGTTTTCATATATTCGTACAATTGCTGAAATAAATAATATATTCGAAAAATACAAGCGAAAGTGATGGTAATAATTATTATGTACGCTCTAAACTCAACCAAGCATACTAAAGAACAAAAATTTTCATGATTACGCGTATACCTATACCAGTGTTTGGAATCATTAAATCATTCACTGTTCCTTTCAAAGTTTATAAAATAGTTTGTCTTGATAATATTTTGCATTTATTCACCTCGACTTCGAGATATAAGAATTTGTTTCGTGAGACAGTATTTTTACAGGTTGTTTTGTGAGTGTCCAGGGAACTTCATTTTGTGTTTTTATATGAAATAAATGCGTCCATTGATATTTCAATATCAATATTGTCAACATGTTCAGCGATTTAATTGTATTTAATTCTTTGTTGATGAAAGCAATACTACAATCTAACGGAAAAACTCTCGAATGGGTTGTCACGTTGAAATTAATGTTTTATTCAATTAAACTAATTGACCTTTCTTTTTCTTGGATATTAAAATCACTATTGCATTATGTAAAATCTACTTTTAATTATGCTGAACAATCTCAACTTTCCAAATTACTTCTACATGACCCTACTTTTTATAAACAACCAAAAAATAAATAACGGTATTAGTAATATATTCACAAAGAATTGTCACGTGTGGTTTCACACGTGCAGTCTTCTTCGGTAATATTAGACACTTCTACTTTAATTAGCTCTATTACCTTCTTATCAAAATTTGGAAAACGATTTTTACCCCTTATGCTTTGTTTCAAGTTTCCCCAAATTAACTCGATGGGATTGAAAACACAAAAATAAGGGGGAACTCTCAGTATGGTGTGCCCATACTTTTCAGCAATATTGTCAAGGGCATACATGTTTTTGTCTGTAAAACTTCAAGTAGTTGGTTTTTGGAAAATAAATCTTCAAAACACAAATTTTTATTCATTGGACGGTTGCCAGTCGGTTCGACGTGGGTGGTTTCTTCACTCACTCAAATCGACCGATGTGTTGGTCGGTGGTACAAGAACCAGGCTGAACTATCGATTTTCACTTGCTATCGTTCAACACGTTTAAAGGTAAGACCTCGTTACTCCTTAGCTCGCACAAGTTTCAACTTCTAAGGGTTGTCGTTCGTTGGGATGCGACAGCTGGTTAACGGAAAAACGATTTTAAACAGATTGAAAAACTTTGCATGTACTTTGATGAGGTGTCGCGAATGACAGGAAGCGTTGTCAAGAACTATTACACTATTCGCATACAAATTTGTTATCAATGTGTTTTCAATCCATTCCTCGAAAACATTTGCTTCCATGTTCTTATGATAGGCAAAATTGCAGTCCTCAAGTTTTTTTCCACATAATTTCAAAGAAATCGGAACCCATCGTTTAATTCCATCGTTTAATTCAGACATGATGCGTACACATTCTCGAACCATCAGTCCACCTTTTCGTAACTGTGTCGTGAGTGATATACCAAGTTTCGTAAAATAGAAAATTTGACAATATTATTATGCTTTCCATAACTGCTTGACGGTTGTTTATTATTTTAAATCTATATCCTAGTTTCTTTTTCCAATTCTGAAGAGTTTTGTCACAGCACCTCACGTTATGGCTTGAAGTATTCAATTTCTTTCTTATGATTTCTGCTTTTGTAACAGTTTATTGTTTTTTTTTAATCATTTTATTTAATGAACATCGGAAGGTTTTGGTAATCCCGTATCACATCGCGTCTTGCGTTCATAAGATTTGTTTTGGACTATTTTACGTACAGTTGAGTAAGAAATTTTGGTCAAATCCGATGTTGCTTGTAACAGTCTGTTTCCCTCGAAACCGAACTTGAGATGTAGATTCTTATATACATTGAAACATACTCTCTGTGTTTCAATATTCAAATGCATCCGAATCTTATTCGCTGAAATCTCTTTCTCGCATTGTTCACCATCGCTATTGGAATCACGACACTGTGTTACCACTCTCGTTATTACTATTGGTACTTGTCCAAGGAAGCCACATTTTAAACGGATAACAATAATTTTAAGTAATTATAACTGCACCAACACTGAATTTCAACACTCAAATCGCGATCAGTTCCTGAACTGAACTCGTCGTCGATAAGAATCCCCGCATTCCCCGATTTCTATTTTCTATTCGTCACCGTAACATGACTTCAAATATAATTTTATGACTCTTCAGCCTATTATAAAGCTTGGTTATTAAAAATTATCCAATACGAACCGCCAATTCTACAGTCCACGTGGACTATTTCGCAGCCGGTTTATTTCTATATTTGGTTTTTTAGTCTTGGAGAGTGACGCCAACTTTAAATGTTCACAATATCGTTTATTTCGACTATATTTCTATGGTGCTTTTTTATACAGCTTCAGTGAACAAAACCGTTCCTTAATATTTCGCATACGTTCCCAGCCAAAAATTTTATGTAATTTTGTGTATGTTATTCCGAATGATCGCTGATTTTCGGCAAATGTTTTAATAGGAGTCTCGTCTATGGAGTCCGTAAAAAGAAAGTTAGTTAAGATTAAGTAACTATTTTTTGGATCCGTTGCCTCCAAAATCGGTTCTCTTCGTGGGATTATATTTCATCTTTAAAATATGAATGAAACCACCAAAATGGATTCTAGCATTTGTTTGATAGGGGTTGACAATGTTTCGTGGTGAATTTCATTAGTTCGGGCTTCCATTGTCTAATAGTTCTATTATGATTCGAAATCTATGAAAGAATAACTAAAATTAGAATGAATAGCTAAAATATCAATTATATTAAGCAATGAACCGTGAAATGAAAATACAATAAAACTAATAAAATAATCAAGACACCATATATCAAAAAGAATAAATGCTGAATGGCCATTTATTTTGCTCATTATTATTGTTGTTGTTGTTATTAACAATGAGTATTGATCTTCGATTATTTTACACATATTACGTGTTTCAAAATATTACATTCACATGAAATATCCTTTGTTTCCCCAAAAAATATAGGACGTCCGTAGCCTCAATCTATAAACCCAGATTGTGCGTTATTTTAACAATGAATACATCACTTCCTTGGATGAAAAAATCGATTCCAATTATCTAGTAGTGTAGTAGTGAAAATTTAATGAAATTATTTCATTTGATGTATTGCTCTATTTTTTATTGATTGACGAATTGCTTTGGGATGTCTAAACTTTCATAGGTCCTCCATCGACCGGACTAGAAGGTTTTGAAGCGATATTTAAAGTTGAACCTTGAGAGGTTCGGAATCGAGGCGTGAGAAATTTGAAGTGTGCGACCTAATGAGAACGCTTATATGATATTCACGGCAAGAAGAGAATGACGTCATTTTTGGTAATTTTTGTATTTTGTAAGTTGCTCAACTGATATCTTAAAAAACTCGAAAACTGTCAGTCTTTCTTTACTTTTCAGAACTAATCATTTTTTTTTATTAGACCTGCGTATATTCAATATGCCTGAAGCATTGTCGAAACAGTACAAAAAAAATTGAAAGGTCGAAATAGTGCACATGTTGGCAACGCCGTAACTTGTCATCTTGTGACTCATTTTCTTCTTTATGTGAATATCCTATAAAACTGAACCGGCTGATGGCCGCATTCTACGTATAGTATTAAGCCTGGCTTAGACCTTAAATTCTCTTAATCAGTAAATATCGTAACAAAAATCGGTCTCAGCCCGTTAAAAGTTGATCCCTCCACTTTGGCGGCTTTTCAAGCCACGCTTTTGTGAACATAACTTACTTTTCAGTCTGCGGTGTGGACTGACAAGTGACAAGTACTACTATAACTCACAATGGTACATTCTAATAGCAAATATTTAAATACCTTCAACATTCAACCTTCCGTCCTAGTGCAAATTTTACTGCTTAACGAAAAAGTTCTTATTTCACTTTTTACGACTGGACCATACATACACCAAACTTTTACTGCATCTTAGCACTTATATGAGTATGGTGTATGAACGCTCCCATCGATTTACATGGTGTAAAGTAAACCTAAAGTAAACCTTTGATGTATGATGTGTTAGATATATTCAATGCAAAAAGAAATACAAAAGTCTACATATTTTTTATTTATTTAATTGCAGAATTTTGAGCAGTTATCTTTGATTTTGACATAAAATTGTTCTTTCTATTTATTGTGCTTGGTGAGTATATTTACTCGAAACATTTCAACAATTTTCATCCGTTCCCACTTATATTTTTGGCTTTCAAACGTTTGGTTTAAGTAATTACGGGCCATGGCATCAACATTTCAGCTGAGCTTATTCTAAAGCTTGGCTTCATAATATACCAAGAATACTGCCATGGGTTGTGTACTGGTCGCAAAAGTTTCACCTGTATCTCTTGACTCTTGAAAATGGTTTATGTGAAATTTGTATTAAAAAAAACGCTAACTAGGTTTATTTTCCTTCGTCACCGCGTTATGATTTATGATTTTTAAGACCAAAATACAAGCACTACAGAAAAATTCTTATGGCGCTCTATGCAAAAGTAGCGATTCATATTGGATTTAAATCGCTGGAGATCAAATACATTTGGAAAAACGATCCCAGGAAGTTCATTCCACATAAACGTGTATTTTCGCGTATTGATGCTTTATAAAGCATCAAAAGTTGTCGAGGTGTGTACAGTTTTCTAGTTTGGAACAGTATTCTAAGCTTTTGAGAAGCAGCATTTGCAATTCCAGCAACATGATTGTGCCAACACATATTGGTGTCCATTTTAACCCCCCGACAAACTCATCCAAGCGGAATTATCTGCCTCCGTAGCCGATGGAATCCAAATGGAATGACGAGACATGTGTGTGCTGCCGTCAGCATAGCAATATATTGGATTCTTGTTTTTATCCAATAAGTCGTTGATATACAATAAAAAGAGGTTTGGAGACAATATCGATCCCTGGGGAACACCAGCGTTGATGATGAAAGTATTCGAGAGGTATCCATCGACTGCCACTTGCAGAGAACGTTCTTTCAGGAAGCTGAAGAGTTATACACAAAAATGATCTGACAAGCCATAGCATCGAAGTTTGGTCAGCAAACCCTCATGCCACACACGGTAAAAGGTCTCAGAAATATCAAACGCTTTTGTTTCTCATTATTTCTCGATTGTGTTATTCCAAATATGGGTGACGTACGATAGAAGTTCACCTGTTGATCTTTGTTTCCGAAAGCGGTATTGATGATCGCTCAAGATGTTGAAGCATTCCAAATATTTGAGCATATGGTGGTTTATGACTTTCTCCAACACTGATAGCAAAGCAACTGGTCTATAGTTATTTGGAAAGGAATAGGCTGAACGCGAGCAACCTTCCTAGCAATCGAGCCTAGTTAATATAGAACAGTTTCAGAATTCACCTGACTAGACTCCGTCTTCCCCAGAAAATCTATTGTAGAGTGGAACGCAAATTGTTCAGCTAGTAGATTTGCTTTTTATATGGCTGTTGTTCCCATCCGCTTGTGTTAATGGTGGAATTGTGAATTTTGTAAAGTTCTGATTGACAGCTTTAGCTACCGATCAAAATGATCAGGATCCGTTGGGATTGGCAAGTAGTTTAACCCTAATTCTGTGATTGTGAAGTTCTTTGCTTTCATTTATCCTAAGTTTGCAGCTGTTGCGAGCTTTAACTAACCTAGTTCGGTTTTCGGCACTGGGATTTTTGCGCCTCTGCCGGTAGGTGAGATTTGTGGAGGCGACAGCTTGCTCGTAATTTTTGTTGAACCAAGGTCGTTAGAAGGTCGTTTCATTGAAAAAGGAATATATGCATTCATGGATGATAGAATAACTTCCGTGACTTCAGAAGCCTAAGTTGATGGATCTTTAGAGCTGAAACAAACATCTAGCCAGGGGAAATTTCAGAATTGGTCTTGAAGATCCTCCCATTAAGCTGATCTGTAATGCCAAACTTTGCGCGGCTATTTCCCTGTGGACTGATGTTAGGAAGACCCTGCTAACTGTCAGAAATAGTGGTTTTCGAATAACTTATGCAGGATGATGCCCTTGAATCCGGAATATTTTGACCCTAGGAGCGCCATCATGCATTTTGTCTTATATTCCCACCTTTGAAACCGGAAACAACGACACAGCAACGAAACGTTAGCCCGAAAGCAACTTCATGCTGCCTAAGCTGATGCGATGGTATCTCATAGGGCGATGCCGGGTGGGACCAGCATCTACCATCTATGATACATAAAAAATTCTATGCTAGCATCATTTGTTTTTCGTTCGAATTTTTTTTATTGTTATTTTGAAAATTTTAATATTGGTGTGTTGTACTTTTTTCCTTTTTTGTTTTGGCAGTGTTGTTCTTTTGATGGACGAGCTCTTACGCAATTCTTATTTGAGGAATTTTACCATTTAACTCTCAAAATTCTAAAGCATTCTTTTTCGGACGAAGGAGTCTTGTTTTTTAACACGTAGGGTAAACACACTAAACATATTGTGAAACTTTTTCTTCATTTCGGTTGAAATATTCAATTTCGTCTTCGTTGGACTCTCTTGGTTAGGACCAAGGTATACTGATATCTCAGAACGACAAAAATCGCGTACAAAACGTTTCATGAATTTAATAATCAACCACGTAGGTGCAGTTACTGTCGAAAATAGTACTTATGAATGAAATCGGTGACATTTGGCTTTACTTCAGGCGCACATACAGGGGGAAAAAGCGGGCAAATGTGTGCTTTCCCAGAAAGTAACTGAAAAATAATTTTGAAAACGATAAGAATTATTGTAATTTTAGTCATGACTAGAGACGTATACCATTTCATATACAAGAATTTTTGATTCAATATTGGGATTTTTCATTTTAATCCTGTCCTAGAACACATCCTGAATACGTTACTGCCTTAGTTTGCATAGGCTTAGTTATGATGGCCTTAGTTCACAATTTAGTTCGAGCAGGGCCGTCGCCATGGGGGGACGGGGGAGCCTCCCCCCTGCTTTTTCGACTTGGGAAAAAGTTGGGAAATTTTCGACCATGAAGATAGAAAAAAATAATAGTAAAAAATGAAAAAAAATAAAATTAAAATGAGAGAAAAGAAAAGGAGAGATAATAAGAAAAGGGAAAGAACTAGGAGAAGGTTGGGATTTCCCAAGATGCATAATTTGCAAAGAATTCCGAGTTGTTTGAAATCTTCAAAAAAGTTTAATTTCTCCCAATTAAGAAAACAGTTCTGAACAGTCCACAAATTTTGAAATCACAATTTTACAAAATTCCCAACTTTTCGCTGTTTTTCCGACTTGGAAAAGTTGGGAAATTTCGGGCCGTGAAGATAGAAAAAATAATAGTAGAAAACAATAAGCACAAATAAATTTGAGTGTTGTTTCCTTTCATTTGTATTGAATA
>WOGN01011020.1:0-10178 GCA_015342105.1 Leptinotarsa texana | reverse complement strand
AAAATCTAAGTTGTTGTTGAAGTCAAATGATAAGAATTCGTCGATACTATAAAAAGCGTTTACCAGGCAGATTATGGAATTGGCCGCGGTGGTAGTGCGCCCGACTCACGATCGGAAGGTCGTGTGCTCGATTCCCGCCTCAACCAGATATTTTTCTCGAGAGAATTTATCTGGTTGAAGCTGGGATGATTGTGCAACCGTGTTGGGAATCACACGTTAAAAAGGTAAGACCTCGTTAGTCCTTAGCTCGCACAAGTTTCTCAACTTCTGAGAGTTGTCGTTCGTATGCAGGCGACAACTGATTAACGAAAAAACAAAACAGATATTCTTCATATAATTTGTAAACGAGGCTGTATTTGAGTTTTTTATATCTTCTGGTAGTTTATTAAATAAAATAGGACCATAATAATTATTCGAAAAACGGCAGTGATTTAGTCTTGTAAATTCAATTTTAATCTGTTGTGATTGTCTGGTGTTATGTGAATGAAAATTGTTTTGATTTAGATATAAGTGAGGATAAGGATAAGTGAATCCATAATTTTTATTTTTATGATATGTCATGCGACATAGAATATAAGTGATCAAATTAATATATACTGATATAAATATTTAGTACAGAGCAGAGTATGCTGAAAATGAAATTTTAGAAAAGATTCCATCAGCTCTTGAGACTGTAAGTTATTCACTCCAAATCCTTTCTCGCTAGACCTAATACTTATTATTATGTGTGAACGCCGGTCGAATCCTTTTCGAACAACCGACATTATCCGACAAATTTAAAATGATACTCTTAATTGACAGCCGATTAGATAGGGATATGCCATTAATTAAATTGAGAAATACCACTTCTGAGTGCGCGGGCCGATCTAGAAGGTAAAAACCTTTGAAATGTTCGATAGAGATAAAAATTAATGAGCTCCAGAATTCCGGGCCCCCAATTAAAAGTGTGGGATTTTGCTTTTTTGTTGGCAAACGCTGGTATTTGCCTACATAATTCAAGGATTTCCGTTAGAAATTGTCAGAGATTTTGAATTTAAGGTAATTGGTTTGCAGACAAAATCCGAATCGTTACTGCGAATATTTCAAAATATTCGTGGCCGCATAGAAATATACAACATTGTAAAAAACGTAATTGAATTTTGTTTTTGGGAAGAGGTTTTGGTTTTCTACTCCTCAATCATACAAAAACTGTGGGAATCTTCCAAAAAAAGGAAGGAAGCAAACAATTTCAAAAATCAACTCTATACAAAAATTTGTAGATTATGCAAAGAAGTAACTTTCAGGCACAAACTGGAAGAAAAAGTTCTCTTGAAACAGCTATTTTAATATAAATATTGAATTACACAATAGAAAAATACTTTCGAAACAAATACTTTTATATGAACACTGAATTTTGTTGTTTGTGTTTTTCAAAATCAGTCTGGATTCGGAAAAGGTCCCCGAAGAATATAATAGTAATAATAATCATGTTTATTCACTATGAAAATAAGTACAAAATAGCGTATATGATTGAGGTGATTTAAGTAGATAAATTAACTCCAGATGTAAATATCTAATTTAGTGATATGTGCATACGTCTATTCACATACACACATATATAATAAAGAAATATAATTAAAAGAAATAAGAGTATACATTCAGCAAATGAACATGGAAAAAGCTGTAGAAATGGCAAAAGCTGTTTGTACATGTCGAAACCCAATTTGATTTAACACTCTTTTCTTATTGGAACACTTAAATGGAAAAATGATTTTAAAATAGGTACATATAAAATATTTGATATTTACAAAATAATATTTGTGTTACATGGAAATATAAGTTTACTGTAGTATATAAAAAAGCAAAAAGTAAGTATTTACATTTTTGCGATGACAGAGCCATTGAAATAATTAGAATAGATCACGTGGAAAATAAATATATACATATTAAAATTAAGGGATAAAAAGGATTTGGGGTGTATAATGACATATAATTCGTAATTAATCATTATTCCAATGCTTTTACGATGAAGCCTAGTAATAAATTTTTCGCGTGCCTTTTTCATGTTTTTGGTAGATTCACAATTTTGTATATCTTCTGGTAAGGTATTGTACACCTTTGGGCCCAAAAATTGATGACATCTTCATCGTATTGTTTTAAATGCAAATTATGCTATGTATTTGTTTTTTGTCTTGTGGTATAGGTAGTATACTTATAACATTTTCATTTATAAGTGTAGCGAATAAACGATTTCTGGTTCATCAAAGCTTTTCTCAAAGATGAAAACATCTTAATACACTATATACCAAAACAGCATTCGAGATTCTAAATCCAATATGATATTTTGAATCATCAAAATAATTTCAAAGACTGTATATAGGAGAGATACATACATATATGAGGAAATAAATATTTCGTAATAGAAATATCAAAACATTCATCTCTCCCAATGTACCTACTAAGTTGGTTCTGGTAAATGCCTGTAAGAAAACAACTACTTCCTTGGCACATACATACTGACATTGCATTATATCCGAAGACATGTATGCAAGTTACTTTCAAGAAGTTAGTCTTACAGATGTTTCCCGTTCATCCAGCAGCACGACCATGCTGAAATCAATCGTGTAGATCACCTTCAGACCGGTTTACGTATACAATCTTGTTTCATTAAGAACCTATACTTTTTAGGTGACAACTCAGATAAATGCATTTTATATAGTTGATTTTTTCATTACAGCTACAAAATATTGATGAAGTGTATGAAATTTCCATAGGATTTAGAATTGCCTTCTAGAATCATCTAGTCCACGTTTTTACTTTCAACTAACAATAAACAACTGCAAGATAAAATTTTTGTGAAACCATCCTTGAAGCACGTAGCCCGATATCTATTGTTTTGCCGAAGTAAAGAAAGAATATTTGCATGTGAATTACACGTACGTGGGACTTTATATAAAATAAGAACTTCTGAAGGCGAGTGCTTCTCACCTAGATATCTGATTCTTGCTTCATTAGCATTCGAAGTAGCGTGAAAAAGAGAAAAAAAAGTTACCTGTTACTATTTACATTGAATGGAACAGGATAACAGTGATTAACAAATATATTGAATTCCCGGTTATCGCTGGTAAATGAGTTATCTGTACTTATTTCGTTTAAATGGTTATGTACGCTATATTAAAACATATAACACCTAGCTTCAGGTATTGAGTCACTTGCAGTTTGAATTTCAAATATTTATAAAAGAACTGGAGCATATATCAGTCATAATTCTCTCTGAATGACACCATAGTCATTGGGTTATAATAAGGGTCAAAAATTAATATAGTCTACAAAATTATTTCAGAAGACAGAAATATATGTCATAGCAGATCTTATGAATCATAACGATAATTCACAGAAATTGTATGAAGAAAACGAAAAGTATAAGAGAAATAAAATGTTTCATAAACTACACCAGCATGTAATACATCACTATAACAAATTTTATTACAAACTCCTTCAACCATAACATGACCATATTCGCAAATCAACTCGCAGAGTCTACAGATGTTCATAATCTGTTTAAAAAAAATCTGTTTTTCCGTTAATCAGCTGTCGCTACCATACGAACGACAACTTTCAGAAGTTAAGAAAATTGTGCGAGCTAAGGACTAACGACGTCTTACCTTTTAACGTGTGATCCTAACACGTTCCTAACAATAAATAAAAAGTACCAAAATGACTTTACTTATGAAATATTATTGAAGCGTAGGATGATCCTATTCTATAATATTTATATTCGGGGGAACGAATATCTTAAGAAAAACTCTCCGCAGGTCCTACAAATTTGCAATAGATAACAGTTCCTGTAATAAAATGAGAGCCACAACATCAACAATATAATAACCTCATTTCATTGCTGGCATCCACATCTACCTCGCACTAGACGTGAATAAGATGCGTCTACATGTAGTAATCGTAGTTTACAGGATTCTCTAATCTTGTAGTTCAGTTTACATCGGAACTACCAGAAGCAGAATCAACACCAGGATACAAGAACACTAACGTTGTTGTTGGCTTATGCTTTGGGTCGAAAATCGCAATGGTCCATCACGTTATAAAATACGATGAAATTGCTGTCCTGTCTATTACAGTGCGTCACCACATACGACTTCATATGAAGCGATAGTTACAAGAATCCAACAATATCAATGAAAAAGAAGACAGTATTCGAGAATCTAGTATACATGTAGTACTCAAGAAGACCAGTAATGGATTAAAGTACACCTGAGATCGACATCCCACCATCATCATACCCTTCAATATCGTGGACAAATCAGAATACCCATACAAGTGAACATCAGAAAGCAGCCAGACCAGTGGTTGCTAAGACTTCAAAATGGTACCTACCTCCTATCAGTCAACGCCTAAACCATTGAAGATATCTGCCGCAGTAGCAGACGAATTGTTTAGTATGACGAGTTTCTTTTGACCTCGGTCTACCAGCCCATATTTGTTTTTTTCTAATCGTGACTGCGACCGTAAAAGCCTGTTTTCTCTTTCTCTTTTTATATCGAGTAGTTAAATTATTTTATAAATCTCCATCTCTCATTGTCGATTTAAATGTTGTTGAGGCTGTAAAAGTAGGCGTAATATACGGTTTTTGTCACTTCTTTATTTGTGTTCATCCTTCTGGTACCGTTGGCAGAGATAATTATGCTCATTTTTTATTCGAAATATTATTGATCTGAACAGGTAATACCACGGTCAATGTTGAATCCCAAAAATTTTGAAGTGACTGAGGTTTATTGTCATAGCATTCACAATTATTAAAATATTTTACTTTTTTTAAATAAGTTGGCATGGGATTATTGTTGGTTTCTATTACCTCATTCACGTATCACTGCACTTATAAAAAATCCATCGATGGTGATACTGATCAGTCATATTTTTTTAAATATTATTTTTATAGAAAATAAATGGTATCACTAATATTCAGTATAGAAGTAATAAATGTATCAGTGCGGAATTATTACTACTGTCCAATTGACTCTCAAATTTTGCATTAAAGAAACTATATGCCTAATTCTAATTCAAATTCCATCTTCTGCTGACGTAACATTTTGTTTGTGGTACACTCCTTTATCAATATAATTGAAATGTAATTTGTTGCTGAAACGGCATGCCGCCTTGGAAATTCTCAACCATACTTTTTTCAGACTCGTTGCGATACACCGCTGCGTTCCCCATCATAATAACAAATATTTTATCATGAACACATAGTTTCTTTGGCCGGTTTGAATATTACCTCTCGTTGAAAGTATATGCTCACTCCATGGCACGTACTCATTTGTGTTCATCGCTCCCAGCAATGAAAAGTAAAAGGTTGTCTGGAGTTTGTATACACAGAGATCAAAAATTCTTGCCAGGCAACAATTCAGCTCGACTTTTTTAATAACGACGACGAATTGAAAAAATGGGATGGGGCCTGCTCTTATACTTCATTCTCAAAATACCAGACCAGATATCGTCGAATATCTTACCTTACTCACAACTAGCAGAAATAATAAAAAAATCAAATGAAAAGGTTTATGTATGGTAAGCAATGATTGTGGATATGTCTATTCCAAACCATGACAGTGCGGACGTAAATCTGTTTTTTTTTTGTTGACCAGCTGTCGCACCCCTACGAACGACATCCCTCAGAAGTTAAAACTTGTGCGAGCTAAGGACTAACGAGGTCTTACCTTTTAATGTGTGATTCCTAACACGGGTTGGAGGATAGCGAGTAAAATCGATCGTTCAGCCTGGGGCTTGAACTAACCACCAACACGGCGGTCGGTTTGATTGAGTGAACAAAGCACCCAAGTTGAACCGACCGGCTACCGTCCTGCTATCCCTTTCCTATCTTTCAAAGGGCGATATATCACGGTCAGACAAACTTTTTGGGAAAAGGAGTCATTTTCAGTACTCTTTGATGAAAAAACCAGTAATGTAACATCACTTGGCCACCGAGCGAGTGTGCGAGACATAAGTGGAACCACCTATTGGTGTCTTGCTATGTTTTGATTTATATTGTGTGAGTGTGAAACAATCTATTATTTAATTAATTTCTGACATTTTAGAATGTTTCTGGGGTAATGCTAGCACGCGTTGCGGTTATTTTGTCTATAAGTTCCCGTATTGTCAAATGTTGCGTAACATAAACTTTCGATTTGATATATTATCAAAGGAAAACATCGTGAAAAGTCAAATCCGGTGAACAAGCAGGCAATTTCAACGGACCGAGCCTCACAGTTTACATGTCTGGATATGTCTGATCCAACCAATACCTTACAGCCGATGTTGTTGACTTATGGATCATTTGATGTATAACAAGATGTTCTCTGATAATAAATGTTGCCATTTTATCACTATCTATATCATTCTTGAAGACATGTAGCCAGGTACAATCCATTTTCAAAGAGTTATTTGAAATACGCTTCTCTTCAGATGTAAGAATATTTCTAATATACCTTGTTGTGAAATTTTCAGACAATTGGAAGTGCGTGAGAATAATCATCGAGATTACATCAGAAATAAACAATCAACATGATCGAAACTGTCACAACACATTTTGAAATCAGATTGTGAACATCTAGTTGGGAGAACTAAGATGAGAATGTTTATTTGCCAATGACGCCACTCTGAGATATGTAAGCTCAAAGAATCAGTGTATTTCCTCAAGTCTGAAGAGAAGTATATTTCAAACAACTCCTGATTACTAGTCTTGAATAAAGTGATGGAATTGCAACAGATAATATCAGAGAACACTTTGTACTGATTGAAGAGAAAAACAATCAAACTATACAGTAAATCCTGATCGAATGGAACCTGAAGTACCAAATGTTTCGTCTACTTCTGGTGCAGACATCATAAATGGTAGGTGCGTTGATAGTCGTTCCTGAAAATTCGAGATAGACTCACGAAAATTTGCTACAAGTTAAAATCAATTTCAGAAACATACCACAAACTTTAAAAGGTTGACGGTTGACAATCGGTTGAAAATATTCTGGTACCATGAATCTAGATACTTTGACGAAAATCAGATGATTCTTTGAATCGGTGGCAATAGCATATAAATCCATGTTGTTGAAAGTTGTACCAAGCGATTCATAAATTCAAAGTTTGCCATATAGCATAAATATGCAGCAAATTTGTTTGTTCAAACATTGTTTTTGATATAGCCATTAATTATGCCACTTGAAGCAATAGGAAGATCACTTGAATACATATTTTTTCTGAGTTGATTAGTTGATTCAACCTCTGGCATCAACGTAACCTCACCAACTTCAACACCAGACAGAGTCAAAAGCCCCTGAAATTCAAACGTAAGAACGATACACTCAATTTTTTCGATTAAATTATTCAGTATGTATGTGGCTTCTATGAATTTCAGTTCGAATCAATATTACTCTCTAAGATACTTTCTGCTTTGGGCCACTTTATGGTGGGCCCAGACGTGATCATCTACTTCCGACTTGGTAGTTTCTTGGTAGTATACATTATTCTTGTGCTTTCCAATCACGACGTTCAACCACCTCTCATTTTCATCATTTCGAGACTCGCCACATTCACAATGTATACGCTAGACGTAATTCTTGGGGTGGCTGGTAACGTTTGGTAGATTGATATTCGTGAGACAGTGATGGTATAGCTTGTCGAATTTAGAAGGAAAGTTGAGAATTTCTGCTCTTTGTCTCTCTCTTTCGCTAGTATGTTACTAGCACTATTACGGTACTAGCTAACGAGAGAGAGAGAAGAAATTCTCAAGTCTCTTTCTAGATTTGACAAGTTGTAGTATGTTAATTTTGGAAACATGTTAGAGCTCATACATACTGGGTTCAGAAATAAAGAATATACTCAAGAGGCGATCATAGTGCGTCACAGGTAATATTTTGAATATTTTTCGAAGATGGCATAGTTTAAATGAACTACCCTGGCCCCTAAAGTGGTTAAATCACCCAAATAACACCATCAAAGACGAGTTCCAGTTTCTTGCAAGTCCTCCTGTAAATCACCCCGATCCGCATGGCTGAGAATACATAATTGCTAAGATTGAACAGATGCACGTGTCTGGTAGTTTAATATATAAGAAGGAACGAGAAATCCAGAGATATGGCCATGGACTGGCAGGTGGTGATCGAACGCGTACACGTACGTCTAACTCCATCATTATCTTGAAATCTGCACGGACGAGCGCAAAAATACGGATTATAGAACTCGTTCATCACGAAGAAAACGGACGCGTTTTTTATGAACTCTCACTTCGAATTCGATACTTATCGCCGAGCCGATTGTTACAAATGACAGGTGAAGCGAAAGAATTGTAAAGAAAAGCTGTTTAATAAAACATATGGACTCGCAATTCGTAACGAAAAAACTTGTTATGCGAAAGTTTCAAAGTTGATGGTCCAATGAGCCTTGTAGAAAAGTACAAGAGTTGGTTTGATATTCATATAATAATACTAATGTTTATTTTCAAAAAGTAGCAAAACACAAGAAGAGAAACACAACTTTGAGAATAAAAAGAAGACGATTCTAGGATACCGCGAGTTGGTTTTATAATATAAACGTCAAACTCGAAGGAAACTTTACGAACCAAATATTAGTTGTTTAATTTATTCATTGTTGTATCCGTAAATATAAACGTGAAAGTTCGTCATAATGACTAGTGAATTCAAGGGATATAAATAGAAGATCCATGAACGTGGATGAATGGTAAATTGAACACAAAAATGGAGAGACGATTCATTAATTCATAACGAAGTGAACAACTGATACGAATTGACCTCAAAGATATAAATATATGTTTAGGGAGAAAAGAAGTCTAATTGTATTCCTGATGCTGTTCATTACTAGGGTTGGAGAAATGTTGACAAACTTACCTAAAGTAAACAACGGACCTTCAAAGCGATAAATATAATGTAATGTGACGGCGAAATTCTCAAATAGGATTATGATATTTCAATCCTTCTTTTTCTAAAGACATATTTACAGTTACGCAATTTTTTTTATACAACATTCAGTTTTTTGTCTGCGTAAGCGTCAATGAAGGGAAAATCAGTAGATACAATTTTCAGACATATTGCAAACAAGCAAATAGAACACAATTGAAAGCACTATATGTGAAACTTAACGTTTTATCAGAATTTACTAGATATAATTGAAGGTAGCGAAAAAAAATTCTTCGTTATTGTACATTTGGATACGTGAAACGAAAAAACTCACGCTTAACGCTTTCTCTGCGCACAGCGCACATGATAGCCACATCGTATCTTGCTTATACTCTGTCCATCTAAGCAACAAAGTGCTCCAAAACATTACCATGTATAGTGCACGTGATATCTCAGACAAGGCTGCTTGAACAAAGTCGCACTGAAGAATGACCGAAATTTTATTTTGACTCAATAATATGCGGCTGGGTATAGGAATTCTTTTAGGTGGAGTGCACGGACACAAATTAGCAGTTTTTCAGCCGTACCAGCACTTGATATTTTATAAATTTTAAACTTCAAAATATCATACCATACACACCACAGGCACAATATACCTATATACAGTAGTCCTACTTAGCTTCGGTCCCTTTGATGTTGGTGTCCAGGAGTTTCAGTTTTTTCAATGCTGACGTATTTGATACTAATGACATTTCTCCCTATCACAATCTCAACCAAAGCGTCTAAACAGTGCTCAACATAACAACTATTCATATAAACTGCTCAAAAAAATACAGTCGATGAAAACCATGTGGGGAACCTTAGAAAATTGTACAAATAATAATTTTGCATTTGTGTAATATTCAAGTAACCCAGTCTGAGTTACTTGAACAATGATATACTATGTTTCAAGTAGATATGTAGATATTAAAAATTCATGGGATCGGCAGATGTTCATATTCGGGTGTGACAAAAATATTTTCATTTCAACAAGAAAGAAGACAAGATGAAGACTGAGTTTTGATATTCATGAACCATGGTACGAATCCATGCGAAATTTCTTTGTAGTGAATTTTTGGGCCAAACATATTAAAAATATTCCTAATCGAATGCATCACTCATTATTTAAGAAGCTGTAGAGCCTATTCTTTTTGAATTATGTAGTACTATTTAGGACTTGAAGAAGTAAAAAAGTAATTGTGTAGTGTTCAACAAACAAATTTTTCAGTAGGTTGGGTGAAACCC
>WOGN01011018.1:0-10178 GCA_015342105.1 Leptinotarsa texana | reverse complement strand
CTTAATTTGTCAAATCCTCAATATATCAATCTTTTGTTAAATATTTAGCTTGAGTAGCCTTTATTTATACTGCATTCATCTGTTAGGCAATAAATTTTGTTTTTCTTTTCTTTTCTTTCTTATGAACCTGATTCAATGATCTCACCCCTAGAATCGTTACATATATATCTGTCCCTCAAAAACAGGTCTCGGTATTCAAAAAGGCCCAAAAAGCCCAATCATTCCTGGAAATAATTTCGTCACGTTCACTTTTTAAGAGCCCTTTAAAAATGTTTATGATTTCAGCGAAATATTAAAACTTTGAAACAAAATAAAAGCGTAAACCGGTAGCTGGCCGGCACGTAGGTATGAATCCAAAAAATGAACGATAATAGTTAGCGTCAAATCTGATAGTGATGTGTTCACCTCACAGCATTCAAATCGCATCATCAGTGGCGAACAACCAGCGGGTAAATGGTTTCGTTTTAATGTTATCGACTAGCTGAGAATAAATAATTTTGCCTCTATTTTGTATGTCTATTTTGATATTTGCATTTGTCGTTTCTTATCTCTCACATTAGAATTGGAAAGTTTATTTTCCTACTAGGTAGAATCAAGTTTTCTAAGTAGAATGAAACTGTGAAAACACTTTTTTTGACACAGACAGTTGTCAAGAAATACTCGCTAACTTTATTCTGTTGATTCTATAGACCTACTGGAAGCCATTAGTTGTACACGGCCATATTGATTTACCGATATCAGCCTCTTTTGCATTAAACTTGTATATCCACTCTAGCCTAATCTTGAGAAGCACCCTGCGTGTTCCGATTGTCTACACTGGTGGCATAATATTGGTCTCCAGTCCAACCACATCAACGGAAAGTAAAATGGCCTCTTCCACTACATTAGCTGTAAGCTTCAGGTGTGGGGTCCTCTGCGTCACGTTCCAGCTATCAAGTATAGGTTGAGTTGTAAATCATCCTTGGCTGATATTCCTGATGAAGTCGTATTATTTCAATCAATAGTTCATCTAGTACATAGTACAAGGTACTCATTATCTAGTTTATTCGAATTATATCTGAATTTTGGAATATGAGTACCTAACTGAAGCACTTCAATGTACATTATTTATATGCATATCTTTTTAAGATTCGAATATAGCTAAGGAATGAAAAATAATTCAGAATTGGTGGATCAACCTATAAGTAAATGAATGTATTTTAGTGGCCACTCCATCGGAGATAGTTTACCTCGATAAAATAAAATAGAGAAAGTCGTAAATTACCATATCCTCAAATATTTGAAAAGCTTCAACATCTTGAGCGATCATCAATATGTGTTTCGGAAACAAAGATCAACAGGCGACCTTCTATCGTATGCCACCCATATTTGGAATAACGCAATCGAGAAACATGGAAAATCAAGAGCTGTTGCGCTTGATAATTCTAAGGCCTTTAACCGTATGTGGTATGAGGGCTTGCTGGCCCAACTTTAGTGCTGTGGCTTGTCGGATCATTTTCGTGAATGGCTATTCAGCTTCCTGAAAGAACGGTTACTGCATGTGGCCGCCGATGGATATTTCTCGAATACTTTCACCGTCAACGCTATTGTTCCCCAGAGATCCATATCGTATCCAACTCTCTGTTTATTGTATATCAACGACTAATTGGAAAACACCAAGAATCCAATATATTGCTTTGCTAACGACAGCACACTTATCAAGTCATTCCATTTGGATTCCAGGACATCGGCTAAGGAGGCACATCTTCACCGGCAGCAGGAGGTTGCATATTTCAATGAGGATCCAGAAGTGATTTCGAATTTGGGTGGAAGTCACAAGGTTGGATTCAATGCTACAAAAACCCAGGCATCGGTTTTGTTCAAATGATAAATGTCTCCGAACCGGATATAATTATGTCAGGTCAGACAAATCCGCTTTCTGCTTCGATACGTTTGTTGGAGGTTAAAATGGTCACCAATATGTCAGCACAATTATGTCGATGGAATTGCAAAGGCTGCTCTTCAAAATCTTGGAACACTGCACACACCTCAGCAACTATTGATGCTTTATTAAGCTAAGATCAGACCTTCTTTGGAGGATTGTTCTCATGTATGGAGCTCTGCCCACAAGCATATCCTGAAGATGCTGGATTCCATCCAGAAAATCACCATCCGCCTGATTGGAGACGCAAACATCACGTGCAACCTTGATAGCCTTGAAAATCGAAAAAAGGTTGGATATTTGTCTCACTTCTATAGATACTTTCACGGGAAGTGTTTGAGTAACTTTGCACATATGATTCCACCAAGAGCAGTACATGTCGTCTTAAGGTTCAACTCAGTGCACCTTAACTTCACTGTTTAAGAACTCTTTCATCTGGAGAACTGCGTTTATTTGGAATGAACATCGTGATGATGATTACTCAAATGGATTCAATATCCAGCCATTCAAATCCAATGTGAATCGCTACTTCCGCACAGACACCGATCTGAGAGTGCCTTAAGGACTTTCCAGTAGTGCTTGTGTTTTGTACTTAGAAAAATGTAACCTATTTTACAGTAAACATAAAAAAAGATGGTTTGACTGAACAATCTTGCAGGTTTCGAGATATAAGATATAAGTTTCTGTCGTATCCCTGAGATTTACAACAGTCTCAAGTATCGAGTGACATAACTATTGATATAATGGTGAAGTGAGAATCATATTGAAAATAAAATAAGAAATACACAAAGTAACTGACTCACAAATATTGAAAAAAAGTAAATCAATTGAAATTGGGATTAACAACCGAGGAGGTTGAAGCTTTGAGTAGCCTAACTTAACCCTTTGATGACAAATCAGTTTCCATTTCAAAATTCACTGAAGAGTGACTCAATTTTATGATTTTGAGGCAATTACATAAAATTCGTCAGCACTTTATCAATTTAATTTGTGAGTATATTTAATTTCCCAACTCCGGTATCTGGCAATTTAAATATTACAGCGGAATGCAACCAGGTTCAATTCAATGCCACAAAAACCCAGGCATCGGTTTTCTCCAAGAAGATAAATGTTTCCGAACCGGATATAATAATGTCAGGTCTGACAATTCCGAGTTGTGCTTCGATAAGTTTGTTGGGGTTGGCACCATCATTTCGCTGGAATTTTAAAAGCACCTCCTTAAATGCTTGGAACCTGGTTCCGAACCGAGCTCTGTCACCAAACATACCCTAGATTCCATTCAGAAAAGAGCCATCCGCCTGATTGGAGACGCGAACATCACGTGCAACCTTGATAGCCTGGAACATCGAAGAAGGGTGGAGATTTGTCTCTCCTTTATAGGTACTTTCATGGGACGTGTTCAAGTGACTTGACACATTCCACCAAGAGCGGTACATATCAGAAATACACAACGTACTGTGACTGCTCATCGTTTTGAGGTTCATCTTAGTACATTTCGAAACTCACTGTTTAAAAATTCTTTCATTTGAAGAACTATGTTCATGTGAAATAAACTTCCTGAGAAAATTTTTCCAAATGAATTTGATCTCCAGTGATTCAAATGCTTCTAGAGCTTCTAGAGCGCCTCAAGGATTTCCCAGAAGTGGTTATGTTTTATCTTTAAAAAAAATAAAGAGCCATTACCATATGAACTGCATACAGTTTATCAGTTACGAAAACCACTTTCTGTATTGTTTAGAAAAGTTCAGACGTCACGAAGTGTTAAACGTTAGCAATAGGGGATAGATTGGTCTGAAAATATGAGATATTGCCAACGAATCACATTTTTACAGATATCTCTTTCTTCTATCATTCAATTAAGATCTCCCTCTGATCCACAATTTTATGTATTCGTTTTTCATTTGTAGAATAAAAAGATGCTATGCAAAAGTACTTGTTTTATCGGGTATTTTATTGATCACGCATGCGTATTCTTTCCTTGTCCCATATAAATGATAATGACATACAAAAATGGGGAAAATGAAAAATTTCAGAGGTGTATATATGAAAATTTTTGTTTGTACCATTTTCTCCTTGTACTTCACTGATCTACGACGAAGGAGGCGTACAGAGCAAGCCTAATGAAAAAATTTAGCTGCATTATTCAAAACACATAAGCATTCAAATCTGGACGTTGTAAAACCTACACTGAAGATAATATCGCTCCTCGAACGCTGAAATTGCCCATAGAGGGTACATGAAATGAGTGTTCGTCCTGATTTTGTGAAAGATTACAGACGAATCAGCCGGTTGGCACTTAATAAGGCACAGGGACGAGTTGTTGACAAGTAATGAGAAAGTTTTGATTGCAGGAAATTTTGCAATACAATTTGAATGGCATGATTAATTTTTTATTACGACGACAATTTGTGCTAATGTGATAGTTGATATTGAACAAACAATTACGGTACGGGATTATATAAAAGAATCCACGAACTTTTCAAATGAGCAAATCAATGAATGAAGAAGCAATATACATTTGACAAGGCAGTAGTGAACAGAATAATCAAAATTCTGGTTGTGTCAGTTGACATAAGACTGCAAGTTATTTTGATATTTTCAAGTAACCAGTTGAAAACATGTGAATGCAAATATATTCATTCATTATCAAACTTATGTGATGCAATCGGTCGATACTTAATGAAAATCCATAATGTATTCAAGAAACACTTCATTTGTGAGATTTTCACTATATATTGGGTTATTGCAGCACACCATAGAATCATCATATCAAATGGCCATAAAACCCGTAGTGGAATCACACGATACTTGATGAAAATCCATAATTTATTCAAGAAACACTTTACTGTGAAATTTACACAATAGTGAAAATCTCACAATGAAGTGTTTCTTGAATAAATTATAAGTAATCAGGTTCAATTCAATGCCACAAAAATCCAGGCATCGGTTTTCGCCATTAAGATAAATGTCTCTCAATCAGATATAAAAATGTCAGGTTAGTTAATTCCGCTTTCTGCTTCGATAAATTTGTTAGGGGTTGCTTTTCAAAAGCTTGGAACATTGTTCCAAACCAGAAAAGTGTACACACCTCAGCAAGTTTTGATGCTTTATAAAATTGAGATCAGACCTTCTTTGGAGTAGTGTTCCCATTGTTCCCATGTATGGAGCTCTGTTCCCAAATATACTCTGAAGTTGCTGGATTCCATCCAAAAAAGAGTCATCCGTCTGATAGCCTGGAACCTTTATGGCCGGTACATCAAAGAAAGGTTGGAGATTTTTCTCTCTTCTATAAATACTTTCACAGAAAGTGTTTGTATCTGACTTGGTTTTACTTTTCCAATCGGTCAAGAAAATGAGAAGATCATTTTTTCATACCGTCAACAACAACTTTTTATTTACAAATCTACCTCTTAATTGTCTTTTATACAGGGTTAAACAGGAAAATTAACACAAATATACTATAAAATTAAATGAACAAGATTAACAATAACAAATGGTTTAAAATAAACTTCCGCAGGAACACTCCCACCCAGTGATGAAATCTTATTCATCACTATTCTTCATGTTTATCACCATCTAGAAGACAAAGTTTGGTAACAGATCTTCTGTATGTACCAATATTTGTTTTTATATCGACCACTCGTACATTGTCAGCTGCACCTGGATATGTTGCAGTAACTACACCTTTGGGCCAAGTATTTCTCAAGAATTGGCTGTCGACTATAATCACCATGTTTCCTACCTTGATTTTTGTTGTGGGTGATGTACACCATTTGGTTCTTCTGGTTAATAGCGGCAAATATTCTTTGATCCAACGGCACCAGAAATTATCAGCAAGTAATTGAGATTTTCGCCATTGTTACCTTGTGAACAAATAATTTTCTTCAAACTTTCCTACAACTTGTGCTACATTTGAAGTACCCAATAAAAATGGTTTGGTGTTAAAGCTTTAGCATCTGAATGATCCAATGGTACATGGATGAGGGGCGGCTGTTCACAATATGTTCAGCTTCTACAAGCAATATGTGAAGAATTTCTTCCCGTGGTATCTTCTCCTTAAAAATGTTCTGTAGAGTTGTTTTAATTGACTTGATGAGTCTTTCCCAACTGCCTTCCATGTGTGGAGCAGAGGGAGGAATAAAGTTAAACTCTATATTGTCGGTGGTCAGTTCAGAAGTGATTTTATTTGGATGAAAATCATCAAGAGACTTTCTCAGTTCTTTATCTGCACCTCTTAAATTTGTCCTATTGTATTTTTTAGGACACCCTTTTCGTCCGATGAGTCTTCTAATTGCCATTATAGCTGAGTCGGTACTTAATGATTGAGCAATTTCCAGATGGACTGCACGAGTACTCATGCAGGTGAAGAGTACCCCATATCTCTTCTCTCGTCGGCGACCAATTGACACCTGCTTTGGTCCAAAATCACGCGAATAAATTTTTAAAGTTTTGAAAAAAGAAGTTGAACGAGAACTGGGTAGGGGGGGTCATTTCAGGAATTACTGGCTGAGCTCTTTTATTTTTGCACCACTGACAGTGGCTCCAAGAACTTGTCACGACTGACCAAATATTGAGAATCCAATATCTTGGTCGAAGCTCGTTTGCCACATACTCTTGACCATTATGCGCTGCTTTGCAATGGTAATGAAAAATTAGCAACTTGGGGAAATAGTTTTTGGGGTCTAGAATAATTGTAAATTCGGTGTCTGTGTCTGAATTGTTAGAGTATACTACTCTGCTTTTCAACTTCAAAACTCCTTCAGCATCTAAAATCGGCGAAAGTTTATATATTCTGCTAGATGAATCAACTATTCTTCCGTTTCGTTGTGAATCAATTTCTTCTGGAAAATCTTCGATTTAAACACAGTTCAGTCAAATAGTATCTCCGGTATTTATCTCCGAAGGTTGAAGTTCTGCATTGTTCGATGATTTATAGACAAATCTCAACATTCAAGCTGTTGCTCGAAGTAACTTCAACCATGACGAAAATTTTTTCATATCTGGTAAAGCCTGTTTTGAATCTGAATTGCTTGGTGACACCAACAAAATTTTTCTTCACTTCTGATGTATCCAGAGACTTTGGGTCATTTTGAGACGGCCATCTGTCTTCTTCATATTCAAGAAACTGAGGAGCATTTAGCCATCTGCTACCAGTTTCCCATAAATATAGGTTATTGCTTCTTGTGGCATTATCAGCGATATTTTCTTTTGTAGGGACCCAATTTCAATGTGTAACGTCTGTGTTTCCGATGATTTCTGCTACTCTATGTGCTACAAATGGCTTGAAAATCACGGTATCGTCCTTGTTTGATTGATGACTAGTTAATTTTGTAGAAATTCGTGTTGAATATAGAATGAAGAAAATACTTTTGTCTAGTTTCTACTGTGTTTATTTATTCGTTACGACCGGTTTCGGCTTATAAGTCCATTTTCAAGTAACTACCACAAATTGTAAAGCTGCGTCTTATATAGTGTAGACAGGTATCTGCTCTAGGTACTTGACCTAACACCAATATTAAAATGTCACCCACATTCTCCATTTTTTCATAATTTCTCAATTCAGTTCATCATCCCATCATCCAGTTCATCTCATTCGAGCAGTTATTGTGAAAGTATTTAGGAAGTCAAAAGGTTCAAAGATTGGCATGACTGTTTTTAGTACTTTCCTTTTAGCTAGGCAACTCCTTTTCTAGGTCCATATTTTTTTCTCTGAAATTTCGAAGCTCTTCTGGTATCTACTTCAGAACATCTTTGAAATTACTAGAACAGTTTCGTATGACAAAACATCCTCGACTATGAACTTCGATCACATGAGATATTTTCTTTGCTCCTCCAATTGTATCTACACAATCGAGGTAGTCATCGACGCAGTGTTGCTCTCTAATGACTTTCACAGCTCGTGGAAATTCTGCTTAAAATTCCGTAGCATTTCTTCTCAAAACATATTGAGCCGATGTTGGAGATGAGACGGCCCCGAACTATGGAGCAAATGAGAATCATTATGGTGCAAGTGTTATCAGAGACATCTGCTATTATATAAGCAAATCAATGAGAAAACCCAATATCAAATGCATCAAATTTAAATGTAATTAATTAACAACACCCTTATTAGTTTTCAGAAAAAAAGTTAATGAAGAAGTCTATTAAAAAAATCCAGAATTATTTCTGGTTAGGAAATCATGTAAATTTTCATCAATATCTTGTAGATATTGATATTGATAGGAGATATTTTTACCTGTTTAATCTTCCTCTTGAAGATGATCACTTGGTGAATGAAACATGTGTCGAGGTGTTAAAAGAAAGGTTTGGTGTTGAGATAAAACTCCAGGTATATTTAACCTCGATTTGGAAATTTTGGTTATTATAATGGTGGAGTGGAAAAATATGGAGTCAAAATTGATTCAGTGGACAAAAAGCTTTCAGGAAGCTATGTAGTTAGCAATCTGTAATCCTGAAAAACGTTGACCCGTTTATGTATTGACCACGTGCTGAGTTAGAGTTGACTTCAAATCAGTTATCTGATTCATTTGATTCTCAGATACTTCAAACTGAATAATGAAAACTCAATCATCAACGTGGTTTTCCCAGCGATATCTCTGAGAAGGAGAACAACGTTTTTTCGAGGTTATGCTCTGTATTAATGAATTTATAATCAATATCAATAATTATAATGTATATGTCCATTTTCGGAACTTAAAATCATCAGAGAGTAATTTGTTATTGAGAAATAACCCCTAACGGAAATTAACGTGTATGATTTTAATATTCCTAAAATTAATATAAACACATTTTTTCTATTATCTCGAAATATGTACATGATGATTTCAAGTCAATTGTTGAGTAGTATATTAGTAGTCACATACCAGTGATTAATTATACAGACTCAGGGGCTGGCTAAACTGAAATGACTGGAGGAATTTGAACAAAACATTGGCATATCAGATTTTACTGAAATCGAAAAAATATCTAATTATATGGTAGATAATTCTGTTCGAACAAAACAACCCTTTTTTCAGTTTTCTAAGAAAGCTTTTACAATTGTTTGGATCCTGATTATTCCATTGATGAAAAATAAGCTTCAACTTATAATTTTGTCAAAACACATTGAGGTTATGATGTTGACTTGACCACAAAAATGTTGCGTGAGAATTAACCAAATATCATTTGATTATTGCCGATGATTAATGTACATTATATGCAATGAAAAATCGAGCAAGATGACATACAGTCGCTTGTCCAACCTTGGACTGTGTATTGCTTCATACATTTTTAAAAAGTTATTCGCGTGATTCAAGATGAAATATTGCTTTTTCTTTTTATCACCTTCTTTTTTAGTTTCGCACACCGCAAACAAAATATAATTTCTGTACAGGGATTTGATTTATACTCGCGTGTAGTGAATGTAGACTACCTAATTATTCATACTCAAAAGTCATTCAACATAAAAATATGCAATTTTGGAGCTACTGTCGCAGTGAGTTAATGATATATTTTTTGACCAATCCTCATTGGCCAAGACTGACTGTTAGTCGATTAAGGCCTGCCGCACATTTCCTACAGTCAGATCGGATTGTCTGAAAAGATTTCAAATCGGACCACCACCGTACACAGCCGACAAAATATTTCCGATTTTATTTGAATTTCATTGTACATGAGGTATGATTTCACATACCGCATAAAAATGGACGATGAAGATTCATTGGCAATTGCGTTTCTACCCTCACAACGGAAGAAAATAATTAGACGACGCTATAGTCAGTTTCACACTTTGCATGTTAAGTTACGTGCTCATGCAGAGACATTTTTCGATTATTATCGAATGTCAATTACGTCTTTCAATGAACTACTTTAATTCAGGGGGATATAAAAAAACGGGGCACACTCTTGAGACTTGCACAATTTCCCAAAAAGAACGGTTAGCCATCACTCTCAGGTAAGAAAGTTTTTAGTATTAATTAGTAACAATGTAAGGTATAGTACAGTTGAAATAGCAAATGCGCTACACTGAAAAATCAGTAAGACGCCCCAAGCACTTCGGGACCCAAGATGTTCAGCCGATCCTTGCCCGCACAAGGCTCTGCCTGCTGGACGCACTCGTACAAGTGTACCACAAAGGGGAAATATAAAATAAAAAAAATAGGTTTGGTACATAATATTTACTTATTTGGGAAAGAAAGTTTTTGGCTTTCTACTACTCCATCTTGATACAAAAAAGAAGGATGAGGGAATCTTCCAAAGAAAGAAAGGAAGTAAATCT
>WOGN01011017.1:0-10179 GCA_015342105.1 Leptinotarsa texana | reverse complement strand
GCTGAAGGAATTGCAATGGATGGCTGTGACAGATCTCATATATTACTATATAATGATAATGATATATAAAATGAATAATCACCTATCACCGACATACCTGAGAGGGCATATTGAATACAAGGAGAATCATCATAACTATAATACAAGAACGCGTAATAACATATATGTAGGAGTTAAAAATGAAAAGTGTACTGAGAAATTCATTTACCATGCAGGAATGTTAGCTTTTAATAGTTTGAAAAAAATATTAAAGAATGTAGCACTCTTGCATTATTCAAAAGAAAGTTGAAGAGTCATCTATGGGGCGAATGAACTAGTCTTTAAATAATATAAATTTTCACTATATACACTTTTTTTTGTATTCTATATTTGTATTTTGTTTGTATTTTATATTGACTAACAACTGTGATATTTTAAGTAGAATTTGTATATTTATTGTAGTACTCATACTTTGAAATTTCATTCCTGAGTTTAGTTGACTAACATATTGTGGTGTCGTATTCGATTATTGATGTATTGTATTAGCAGTTTCATTGCAAAATGAAGGATTTATATATAACACTACGGTGGTTTGAGTCGTATCTCAATGGTCAGATTGTGAAAATGATTTAATGTTCAAACAGTATTGAAATAAATACTGGTTTACCACAGGAATCGGTTCTCGGTCCCATATTTTTCCTGTTGTATTTTAACGATTTGATGAACATCTTTATATATGGAACCTTGACTCTTTTCGCTGACGACACCACTATATTGTGGCATAGTAAACGTATAGATATACTCAATGAGACAATAGCTTATGGTATACAAAAAAATCAAGTCTCGGTGTGATTCCAATCTACTCTCTTGAAATTTTTAAAACAATTATTATGACTTCCGAATGTTCACTTCAGAATTTATCATTGAGAACAGAGACTGTACTAAATTTCTGGGACTGTATATACTGTATAGACGGTGGACTGAAATTTGAGACTCACATCAGAAAAATGAAACGTAAAATTTCCACCGGCTGTTGAGCAGTGAGAGTTTTTGCTTGAGAAATGGGAGTTTATACTGCGAAAACAGCATATCACGCTTTGGTACAGTCTCACTTAAGGTACGGTATACCTTTTTGGGGTGTGTAGCCTTAATTTACTGGAGTCTATATTTGTATTAGCTAAACCTCTTGGCTCATGCAGGTTTATAGATAAAAAATTTTGACGGTTGGAGCTCTTTTTATTCTGGAGAGAGTGTATTTAATTAAGAAACAACTTGTGAAACTTGAGGTTACCACCCATCACTCTACAACTATTTAGAGCATACAAAAAAAATTTAAATCACCTATCCCTTGCAACTCTCTGGTCAAGGACTCCTTATTTTACAATGGTATGGAGGTGTAAAACCATCTGAGATAAATATTGATACCAATCAGTACAAAAAAATTATTAAAGAAATTTTGAGTACTATTCAGTATTTTTATAGTTCAGTTTTCATTATATTTTATCTTTATTTTTATATCCAGTGGACATTTATGTATTCTCCATATTTATTCACTAGCTTTGTCAACAAAATTTTTTCTTTCGACAATAAAGTTTATATAATAATAAAAAAAACCAGACCCTCCGACTTATCTGTTGTACATCGTTTGGAAGGTTTCTCTACAACCCCTTGAATAATCTTTCAATTTTTCAAACAATTCTGTATCAAATACCTGTTCAATATGTTTATCTGTTCAAATATGTTCTACCGTTAACCAGCTGTCACACTCCTACGAACGATAACCCTCAGAAGTCGAAACTTGTGAGAGCTGAAGAATTAACGAGGTCTTGCCTTTCAACGTGTGATTCCTAACACGAGTTGGATGATAGCAAGTGAAAATCGATCGTTCAGGTATCTAAACATCTTTTTAAGTGCCTGATCACAAACCAGAAACTTCCAGAAATGCCGGGAGAAGCAAATAAAGTCGGGCCTGCCGTCTGCATTGATAGTCGCTTCATGATTCAAGCTCGTCAATCATTTAATCTGCCATCACGATCTCGACATGACCACCGTCAGATCCATGTGCGAAAAAGCTGATGACGATACATGTCTTCGATCTTTTGACAGACAACTGATGCTGTACACTGTATCACGGAGCTTTCTGCGAACTCTAGTTGGTTGAGATGATTCCTGAGAGATATGGGAGTTACTATATACGATCATGCGATGGGAGATGCCGTTTCCTTGAGACGTGAACAATGGAAATATTGAATTACATTCAATTCACTACTACTTGACGGTGATCATTACGTCGATATTGAAGTCACATTATAAACTTTATCTATTTGCACTTTTTATTTTAGGAGGAAAATTATAGGATAACATCTGGTAGAAGTCCATTATATCTCATAGTATATCATTATAGTATAAGAGTATTTAGGTAAAGTTTCACATGATATTTGAAATAATCTAAGATGGTACTGTAACGATATCAATTTTTCATTTTATACAATAAACCCTATTTCCAAATTGTTGGTCAATACTGAAGATGAAGTGCCAATCTTCCTTGGATCAGGCGTTTACACAATTTTGTGTTTACAACCAAATTGTCCTGCTCAGTATATTGGACAAAGTAGTAGGAAAATCAAAACAAGAGTTCTGGAACACGTTAAAATAATTGATAATTTCACACAACACTACACTTAGATGATAAAAACACTAAAAGTACTTTTTATAACCACAGTCCCTAATTATTACGATAGTTTCGATATTGATTCTGATAATATTTTACAAGTTTGCCGAAAAGACAGTTTACTTGATTCATTTAAAATTTTTGAACTCAACTCTGCTTTTAATAACCCTAAGGTTATTTTTCTTAATGAACAACTACAGTTTGATTGCCAAGGGTTTTTCAATTCTCTTAATTTTAACTGAAATCCCCCTTCTTTAATCTTCCACAAACCCTTATATATATTAGAACAAAACGCGGGTTTCTTTCTCCTGTTGTGTTCTGTGTTTGCTGATCTCTAGTCATTGTTCCATGTCATCTCGATGTTTATCTCTTTATATATTTTTGACAGTTGATCCTCATTCTTCTCTTCCGGAAAATTTATTTTCAAGTCGTTTTCATGTACCGTTTGATGATTTTGATGTTAATGAGTGGGTATCAAGGCTTCAGGCCGACTGTAATTCAATCACTGAGAAATATGAAGTTATAAATTTCTCCATTTTTTCATTACCTTAAAAAATATTTTTTTCATTATTGTTGAAATGTCATTGTGACCATTTTGTTGCATAGTTAACATGTGACAATTTTTCTTTTCTCCATAAAATATTTTCTTCTCCATGTAAGTATTTTATACTTCATTGTATTAAGTATTGTTATGTCGTTTTTCTTCAATTGTAGAATTTCAAACAATTAGTTGATGATGACCCTATATAGGTACGAAACATGTACTGTTTGATGGTTTTATTTACCGTCCTAATATCTGACGGTGATATTATGTGGAGACGACTTTGAGTTTTTATTCTTCACAAATTATAGGATGTAAAAAACAACTTTTGTCTGACTTCGACCAAGATTTTCATTTGTTACGATCGATTTAGGTTTATTAAACCATCCTCAAGTAATCTGACGCAGTTTGACAAACAAATCCTTGATTATACAATTATATAGTTGACGCTATTTAGAAAAGTTAACCAAATATGTACTTGAAATAACAAAACTGTTATCTGAATCTTCAATACCTTACTGAGATACCAGAACAATAATTACTAAACTTCCATAACATATCAAAATCACTGGGTATTGATCCAAAACCACTACTGAATAAATTCAACAACTGAACTGTTGCTCCATCTATTCTCTTGATTATCTATTGAGAATTTAAAAAAGGAAAATCTTCCAATCGCCCCAATTTTCGGGGTGAATCAGATTGTATACAACATGAAAGTAAATTTTGAGTTTCCTGACACCTGCTGTAGTAAAAATTGATAATGAGATCAATTTCAATCATCAGGACATAAATCACATATATTTATATTGTTCCCCCCCCTCATAAGTTCACGAATTCTCTTAGAAGCAATTGGTGACTCCAATTGTGATGGAAGAATTTCCTCAATTATTTCTGAACAGGTGAAAGGTTGGGCTTTTTCAGACTGTTGCGAACTTGTAGATGTGGTTTATATTTGTGACATTGGACTTCTACCTTTATTTTTGACTGTACTTGTTCTGCACTTGAGGATTGGTCTTGTGGATGCACTTGAATTAGACTTGGGACACTTCACAGTCTCTCTGTCTTGCTGAACTCACAATTTTTATTCCAGGTGTTGCTTTATTCTTCATCTTCTTCCTTTCATCTACAGACGTGAAAGACTGGGCTTTGTCAGACTGTCGTGAACTTGCAGCTGACACTGCATCAGCTACTGGTTGTGTATTTGTGGCTTGCACTTGTGGCTGAATTTGTTGGGAACTTGGGGACTGAACTTGGGACTCCACAATATCTCACTCTTAATCACCGATAAACTTGCGGTTAGGCATTGCATTGGCGTTTAGTGGCAATATTCCAGTCTTTTTAAAGCCTTTTGCAGCATTGCCAACAGTGTAAGCCTGATTCCAAGCCCGTTGGAAAAGTGCTCCTAAAGCAACTTTTGTGATTTCTTGATTCAGATGTGAGTTTTGCCATGCTGCAGCTTGTTGATCATGATAGGTTTTGAGCGGTTTGAAAAACGATAGCGATGGGTATATTGCAGCAATAACTCAATAGATTCTTTGGAAACCCAACCCTTTTCTGTCATGGCAACTTCAGCACCAGATGGCATACCTAAGAGAAAATCGTCTTCCGAATAGTTGATTTTCTTAATTCTTTGGATGAAACGGTGAAACCAGTCTTGGTCTGCAATTCTAGCACCTCTGTTAAATTTGTATTTGCCGCAAATTCGAACACGTTTTTATATACCGCCTTGGATGTAATTCCAAAGCCATGACTTGTCAAGTGCAATAGCCAGTCAGCTAAATTTTTTCTGCGTTCTCTTCTGAATATGGCTGTTCAACTCAGCACTAAATAAAGTAACTCTTCTCTGTGAGCTCGTGAACGGTACTGCAAAAATCTCAGCAGCCTGACTTAAGATAAACTAATTGTTCTGGACTTTATTTATAGCCTCTTTCATTTTTACTTCAGTCAATTCTCCAGCATCAGTCTTTCTTTTGTAAGTGCCAACCATCTACAATAAAATAAATGTGAATCAATAACCTCAAACATGTAATGAATCAGTTTGAAAAAAGTAATCCAATTCGCCCCTGACGATATGATCCGATTAGCCCCAAAATTTGGACTTTTGAAATAAATATTTTAGACGTTCACCTCTAAGATCAGACTCAAAAGCGAATTGGTTCTCTAATATAGACACATTGCTCAACAATACAAACCAATATATTTGAGTTTTAACGCAAATCCATAATACGACACAAAAAAATGGTGAAAACGTCCCTTTAGCGCCAAAATTGGGACACACACAAATGACTTAGTCGCTAAGGAGTTTCCTCAACACTGATTTACAAGCACGATCGAAAAACAACCTATTTCTGGAGGTGAGTGGAGAGACACAAAACGTTGGCTAAGTGCGTTTCACGTGAATGCGATATTTGAATTATTATCAATAGATTTCTTATTTTGATCCGATTCGCCTCGGTCTATCCTAACTACATATTGACCTTCTGGAAACAAAATGATAATTTGTCAATCAATATGCCTGTCCGAATAAAACTTTAACTCGACTGAACATAAACCATTGGCGATGAAATTGCTATTGTTATAATTTTGGTCCGTCATATAGTCAAAGAATCCGTTTTTACTGTGAAAGTCCTCTTCAGCCAATTCAGGAATTTATGAACTTTTCCCTCACCGATATATTTTGACTGCTATCAAAGAAATAAAATCTAATGCTCTAGGTATTGACAATATAAATATATATAAGATAATTTCTTTAGTGTAATTAATGAAGTTACACATATGTTCAACGAGTCCTTCAGACAGGGTATTTTTCCAGATGTTTGGAAGGTTGCTGCACCTTCCACGTTCAGTGACCTACTCCCTATCAGCATTCTGTCCTCATTCTCTGAAAGATTCGAGAAAAATGTTATCCATCAAACAAGAGCTTTTCTTGAAGAAAATCGAGCAGTCTGGGTTTCGCAAAACTCATGGAACACAGACTGCCCTCTTGAAAGTAATCGAAGATCTTGCGAGATTCAGAGATCAATCAAAAGTCACCATTTTAGTACTGCTTGATTAAAGTAAAGCTTTCGATTTAGTTGATTTCGATTTACTCATCAGCAAGCTCGAGTTTATAGGATTCGATGACATTTCTCTTAAATGGATGACCAGCTATCTCACACGCCGATCACAGAGGGTCAAACTGGATGATTACTCATGGTCATCCCTAAAAGAAACAGTCTCAGGTGTGCCGCAGGGAAGTATTTCAGGACCCTTGATGTTTCCAGTGTTTATTTTAGATCACCCCACTTTCTTATCTCATTTTCAATACATCTATACGCAGATGATATACAACTATATTAGATACAGAAAGTTGCGTGGCCAATATAAACACAGATTTGCACGAAATATTCCTGTACTGGGAGAATCATGGACTGAAAATCAATCCAAATAAAACTTTGGCCTTATGCATAGGGTCTCAAAGACAAATAGTAGAAACTCAGTGTAACTTTAGGCTCACTCTCGATAACGCAGACATTGACTGGGTAGACAGTGCTAAAAATCTTGGCCATAGATAGCTTTTTGTCTTTCCACGTACATATGACAAACATTTTCAAAGTATCATTTTTCAAACTCATATCGTTATATAAAGAAAGAAGAAATGAAACTCAGGTTAGTTAAAACTTTTATTTATCCCCATTTCGAATATTGTTGTTCGGTGTATTACAATTTTTTGCCGTAATATAACAAACAGAAGGTACAATGTATACAAAATACCTGCATGCGATTCGTATGCTGCATAAAAAAGTTATTATACTTACTCATGAAAATATCTTGCAACTGTCTAAGATCCCAGCGTCGTAAAATCTGTGCCATTATGGTGAATACAAAATAATCGGAGACACATAGAGACACATAAAACACTTCCTCCTTAAAATCACAACACACCAACGCCACTTTTCAATACATACTGGCGCGTACGCGAACACTGTTCTACATTGTTAGTTTCTTTCTCATAATACTAAATATAAATTCTCTTCAATAATATCTATGTTCAAATAAAACAGTTTTTCTCAAACTGAAATGAATAAAATACTTCTTTGAAAAAAACCCTGATCATTCTATACAAAATTCCTGTTATCTTCAGTCAATCATAATATAGTTTTGTATATAGATTCACAAAAGTACTGTTATAAACGAATTGAGTTATTTGAAGGGACACAGTTTTGAATTCAACAAACAATATGTGTTCAGGCCAAGTTGATATTGCTCTCAATTTGAAACAGTTTATTTTTCTCTTCAAACAGGTGGTATATTTTGAGATGATATTATATTCTCTTGATTCAAAATAGTTCATCTTCGCAATAATATAATCAAACGAATGATGTCGTCGAAAGGCCAAGAAATTTGATTTCTTCGTTAAAAAAAGAGAGATTCTCTTGTGGAACATGGCACTATTGGCATGAATATTAGTTTCTCCAATAGAGATGAAAATTTCAACGCAACCCATGATTTTTTTTTGAAATACTTTTTACTGTGTTCACCTCTAACATCACTGTTTGAAAACTGTTTAATTTGGAGAACTGCGGTTATGTAAAATGTATTTCCTGAGAATTTTTCCGAATGAATTTGATGTTCAGCGATTCAAATCCGACGTGAATCGCTAATTCCGCACAGGCACCGCTCTTAGAGCACTTCAAGGATATTCCTGTAGAGCTTGTGTTTTCTCCTCAAGGAAAATAGGGAAAATGTACCCTGCAGTACGTTATTTCAGAGAAAATGCATGTCTATGAAAGTGAATCAGTTTCTTGATGAAGTTTTTTTTCATTCAAAGTAAATGTTGAATAGAAGTAAAACGAATAACATATATGTCAACTATTTGAGTTTTTTCAATATCCAGAGGTACATTTCAGTGTTGGTGTTGAAACTATTGTATTCATTTATGCTTATGCTATAAGCTGAACGTTATCTAGAGAGGTATCATCCGACAAGACGCTATTTCAGGAAACTGGAAAAAATTCGCGATCAAGCTGGCAAAGATTACAAGGTTCAGAACAGTGTCCACGCAAAATATTGCTTTGAATATTGCCGTATAAAAATATTGAAAAAACTCAACTACCGCGCATTCAAATACCAACGACATCAAAATTTGTTTGTATGTTGATATGCATTTTTTACGCATTCACTGTCATCTCGTCCAATAAAATGAAACACTGTAACGGACAATCAATGTTATTTTTCCGTTTGTTCCCGCTTTTCCCCAGGCAATATTTGTTATCATGTCTCCACCGAAAAATCAAATTGATTTCTGGTTTTGAAGGGCTTCGTGAATGTTGATTTAGGACGAGTGACGTTTCGGATTGGAATGAAAACGGTAAAATAATCTCACTAATTGTTGTTAAAGTGAAGTAAAGTAAACTTTAGTGACTGCATAATGAATAAATTACACGAGTACCAGGTCAACTTTAGGAGATATCACAAGATCGATGGTAATAGTACACATGAATGTAGAGATAAAAAAGTATATAAATATATGTAAAAGAATGTGAAACATTGAATGTGTAGTACACATGCAACGATTATGGGCGTTGCAATTTTGTAAAAAACAGAAGCAATGGACTAGTGAATTGTGAAGTTCATATATTCTTTAACAAAAGTCATTTTTTTGTGGAGGAAAAAATCAGTTTTTATCGCCCTTTTATTTATATTTTTCAGATTGTGGAAGGTAACAATTATCCAAAAAAAAGGTCGATAAAAACATATATTCTTCTATTCAATAAAAGCAATGCTCAATCAATGATTTTTTTTTAAAGATACATGCCGAGCTTTGTCAGACCTTCACCAAGTGTATTGTATAAATTTGAGTTGGGAGAATTGTAGGAGTTATCTTGTTTCTATCTTTTGAACCAGCTTTACCATTTTCTGTTTTGAATGTCACATTGATATTAATGAGTTTCAGTTGATTTTCTGAAACTCTGTAGCTCATATCATTCAAATCCTCACCAACAGATTTCAAACAGTCGTAGAAGAAGATGCGATATCAGATGCTTTAGAGTTGTCAAGAAGAGTATCACAAGGGTCCTTTCTTGGACCCTTATCGTTCATAAATGGTACTTACTCATTTCTCACTGGAAAACAGAGAACATGTCAACATAAAAACTACTCAAGTACAGCTTTCTGCAATGGGTTTCTCGTACAAGACAGATTTTTCTTCCAGCCTCTCTAGCACTTTCAGTTGTCTGAAGTTTTTCAACTGATTGCCTGAGATATATTCAGCCGATCTGATTATTACGATATATTGGATGGAGATGCCTCATGAAAATCACTGTTATCCTCGGCGTTAATGAAAATTGCTTCTGTTTTTTCCAAAGATCTGGCGCTAATCATTTTTAAAAGTTGTGACAAAAAGAAAAACATCAGTACAAAGCCAGCTGTCAACTTAACACTTTCAGCTGTTATAGGGTTATACGCTGTAGATTTTTGTCTACAAAGTATTATGCCGTTTCAGAAGTTTCGCCCATTTCATCATGTGTTTTTGTAGCTCCATAATGAATATTTATTTTACTGTATCGCAGTTTATACTAATCCAGAGAGAATTTTGTACTCTATATGTCGATGCAGTTCACTTTTTGTCCAAATTTTAATTTTGATCCGTATATTTCAGCTTCAAAAATGAGCCTTAAAAAGACTAGGATTTGGGGTCCCTGATGGAGACTGATCCACCATAAACAGTCAGTGAGATGCCTAAAGGAACTGAGCATCAGCTCCCATGCGGTATTTGATGGTTTGAAATGTATTGGAAAGGTCAAAAAGCTCGAAAAGGGGGTGCCCCACGATTTGAACGATCGACAGAAACTGTCACGTTTTGAGGACAATTCTTCCTTGTCTTTGCGCAACCAAAACAATTCTGTTTTGCATCGGATCGTAACGTGAGAACATAAAACGAACCTACATACAAAATTTCAGTCATCGAAAATATAGCGGCACGGAGAAACAGTGATGAAAAGTG
>WOGN01011016.1:0-10179 GCA_015342105.1 Leptinotarsa texana | reverse complement strand
GCTGAAAAAGCAAATGCGTCACTGGAATCAATGAAATCGCCCCGGAGCGCCAATTAATTTTTATTGTTGTTTTCATTTTATTTTTATCGTTGTTTTAATAAATATAAAATGCTTTACTTATAAAAAAAAATGAAGTCATTTTTGGTAATTTTGTATATCCAACGTAACAACGTTAAAATTCCCAGTGAAATGCGTTCAACAACAATGAAACTAGTAACATTTCATTTTGTTAGTTGTTCAACTGATAGTAAAATTTCAGATGTGGCTGAATCGAAAAAAACTCGAAAACTTTCCCCGTGTATATTCAATATGCCTAAAACATTGTCGAAATAGTCTCAACAAATACTAAAAGTAAGGATAATAGCAATAAAACATATCAACAGTACAAAACATTTTGAAAGTTCCAAATAGTGCACATGTTGCACACCGTAAATTGTATCTTGTGACATCATTCTCTTCTTAGCGTAAACAACCTGTATTACAGAATGTTTGAATCACGTTTTTGACATCAATATTAATCAATACCGAAATGAATCAAAGTTGTGATATATTTTTTACAGAAGTAGAACGTAGGTTTACCTTGTATATAATTCAAATATGTAAATATTTATTTACAATTAAAGCAGCTTGAAGGGGTCAGTGTTATGCATATTATGTGAAATAAAAATTTCAAAACAACACTGCTTTGTGAAATAGAACATGGAAATATTTTATGTAAACAATAATTGAGCAAGTGAAAACAATGACGAATGAATAATTGATGAACATATTTGTTCTTTTTTCAGTTATAAATGAAAGTGGATTCATGCGCCAATCCTTAATTGTAAGTCACAAGTCATGAGCAATTGGATATTTGCTTTTCATTCTGTTTAAAATCTGTTTCTCCATTAACCAGCTATCGCACCCTTAGATACGACAACTCTCAAAAGTCAAAACTTGTACGAACTAAGAACTAAGGTCCTTTTAACGTGTGATTCCTAGCCCGACAGTGGCAACATTCATTCAGAAGTCATACATTTTTAGAAGTAATCCATTGTTGGCAATTCGAAAACGCGAATTTTACATCTACACATGGGCTGAAAAGGCCTAACACATAGATGGCGCTAGTCTAACTTTCAAAAGAAAGCTGTTGCAATTTGATAATTTTCTACATATAAGTTTGTAAGTTATTATGCTAAGAGTGACACTTCTTTCGATATTTTCAAAACCATGGATCGAAAACAATTTCGTGTTTTAATTTTACACTGCTTCTTGATGGGAAAAAATACCGTTAAAGCGAAGCAGTGGCTTGAAAGCAACGCGGTGGACGTTCAAATGAGGCACTAACATCAGGTCACATAAAAAATCCACAAAATCGTTTTGAATGATCAAAAAGTGAAGTTGCGTGAGTTGGCTGACATTGTAAAGATATGAAAAGGACGTGTTGGCTTTATATTGCATGAGCATTTGACTATGAGAAAACTCTGTTCAAAATGGGTATGGTGGGAGCTCACTGTTATCCAAAAACAAGAATGTCTTGATGATTCTGAGCAGTTTTTGACCATGTTTAAACATAACAAACCGGAATTTTTGCGTCGATATGTGACGATGGATGGAATGTGGATTCATCACTTCACTCCGGAATCAATACGATCATCATCTGAGTGGAGAGCAACTGGTGAACCTAGTGCAAAGCGCCCAAAAGCACAAATATCGGCTGGATAGGTTATGACCTCAGTATTTTGGGATGTGCGTGGTGTAATATTCATTGACTCTCTTGAGAAGGGAAATACCATCAACAGTGAATATTATATAGCATTTTGGAGAGTTTGAAGACCGAAATTGCAAAGAACGATCGCATATGGCAAAGTGACAATGCACTGTGTCACAAGTCAATCAAAACAATGCCAAAACTACATGAATTGAACTTCGAATTCCTCTCACATCCTCCGTATTCGCCAGATTTGGCTCCCAGCAACTACAGGCTATTTGCAGACCTCTAAAAAATGCTCACCTGTAAGAAATTTTGCTCAAATGAAGATTTTAATGCTGAAACTGAGGCCTATTTTGAGACAAAATATATATCGTTCTACAAAAGTGGTATTGAAATATTAGAGCGGCGCTGGAATAATTGCATGGCTCGTGAATGAATAAAGCCAATTTTGACCAAAAAAAAATGTTTTCTTTTTTAAGCCCGATACTTTTCAGCCCATGTGTTACTTTCCAGAACCTTGAAAACCAAAATAAAAAATCTAAAAGATCATAATATTAGGATATGAATATTTGATTTATTTTTACCTATTTCTGAAGGTTCTTACATCGAAGGCATCAAACAAAATAAGTTTGAAAAAACAAACAAGAAAGTAATTAAAAAAAAGAGAGAGCACTTCTTTCAGGCTCTTGTTGCTCTCATGGTAATAGCAAAAATCATAAAATGAGTATATTGAAACAGACTTCTGATGCTCAAGTCTCACTTATGATGAAGAAATGCCGCTCTGAATAACATGAGCATTTACTAAACACTTTTTTGAATTTTTGGTTGTACTCACCATCAGTTTTTTCAGCACTCCTGGTGTTACCATAAATTGAATAAAATGAAAATATCACAGTAGATATGTTTATAATATCAGCTACCAACATGGACCAACGTATGACGAATGCTCCGAGAAAATCAAAGAACACTAAATTTCCAGCACGATACTTTTCAACATTGGAAAGATGGTGGCCTTGAGCCATCCCTTTGGCCAAAGCTAATATGTTATCCCCGGTTCTCTGCAGGGAACCTAGAGGGACTTGCTCTATTGAATCGAATTTTGTATGGTAGACATAACCATTGGCTGACCAAGCAAAGTCCAACCCTGCAATGATAATTTCTAGTCATTTCCAGAGTAAATGAAGAGAGAATAGCTCCGTTTGGAAATCATCCATGAATGAGAAAACTCACCAGATAGGTTTCCAAAATCCCTGAATATCCTATAATCAGTATCTCCAGGAATCACTCCGCTTTGAAATATTTCTTGGGCCAATGACGAAGCATATGGATAAGGCACTTCTTCTGAGTATGTTTCCAAAATCCATGGATGGTTTGGGCCTGCTTGGAAGAGAACCTCTCTTCCACCAGCTCCACAAGCTTCCAAATTTATGAAAGCTCTAACCTGAAAAAAATATTGAATAGATATTTATTTTGGAAAGTCTCTCATCCGAGGAAATTCATTACTAATCTGTAGTTAATTAGAAATGATCTAATAGTAGTAGTGATTAAATCAAAGGAAATTAATTTCAACTCTCAACAGGTACTACAAAAGAGTTTATTTCATGTCACATGGACGAAACTACATAAAACCCTACTGTATATTTGAATAATACACAGTGATTTTTTATCCGAGAAAAAAGCACATAAGGTATATTAAATCGCTCTGTGGTAAACGGAGATGGAACTTCGGAAGTTATCGAACTTTCTCTTTTGAGATGATCTTCCTATAATTTTCTGTAGTTCTGGACAAAATAAAAATTGTAAATTTCAAAATGTGTCTACTTTAAAATATAATGGAACTTTTGAAGAAATAATTATCATCCAACAAAAAAGTCTGACAATAAATCTTGACTTCGTAGCATGGCTCAAATAAAACTCCGTGATTTGCTCAACTCGTGGCTGTACTTCCAAAGGAGACCTGCGAGTTTACAAATACACCCAGCAAGACATGGCAGGTGAGCAATATTCCATAAAAGCTAGTACAGTGTCGCAAAACAGTAGGAATCAAGAATATTCCCAAAAATATCTTTTTCAAGAAGTACAGTTCTCAGAAATGATCACAAAATAATATGGAACCACTGGTATAAGATTTCATGAAGAGATTTGCAAGTAACTTTAATTGGAACCCAAATATTGTGTATCAATTTCATATTATCTGAACGGCTTCGATATATTACCCGAATGTCAATCAGGGTTCAGACCTGACCACCGTTGTTCGATCACATACTCCATGAACTTACTGTTTTTGGCTACCCAGGGGTACCTGTAGCACTACTGAGAAGTTACCTTTGCAATCGTTTTCAAAGAGCTGTGTAGAATAACGAAATATCTAATTTAATACAAATTGAAAACGGTGTTTTCGAAGGTTCAATATTGGGCCCTCTCTAGTTCGTTTCATACACATCTCAATTTTATAGATAACTAAAATTTGCAACCATGCATTGTTACGTCGACGATACTCAGCTGAACATGGAATCCGACGAGAGTTCAATTAACGAGGCCCTATGGCAAATTAATATCGATTTCGCTATGTTATTATCGTTGTCAACTAAAAATTGCCTATTTGGCAATGAACGCATCATGCTTTTTGGTAGAACAGCTGCGAGGAATCATTGTTCTGACCTGTTATTGTTTTTACTAAGTGCTCTATAGTTGCACCTATAGTAAGTTATAATAATAATGATCGTCTTTATTGTTTCCCAGCTGTAGTTACATACAAATATTTAGATAAATTAGGTACAGAGCTAGTTGCTGATATAAAAAAAGGTGAAATTCAACTCAATTAGCACAAGTGCTACTGAGTTGTTCTTGAAGATAAATAAATCAAATCATCTAAAGGACCAATTCGTTAAGGCCAGTCTTCACTTCGAAGGTTTTGTCAAATAAATTATTAAATCCTTAAAAAAATCAGAAATTAATGATATTCTGTTACCCAGTATGTGGTCGTTTGTACTGTAGTGGTACTGATGATTTGTTTTGTTATCAACAGAAAACCATTATGGTCGGAACTGGAAAAGGAGGGGTCATTTATATTTTTACCTCTTTAGCCCACTTGTGTTGAGTGATAAAGCCATGGGACGCAGGCAAAAAGTTCTCCTCTGCTCCGTTGAATAAAAATATGATATTGTGCCTCAGCCTTTTGTTTGATTTTGACAGAACTCGTAATATTTCCAGCATGACTGCGCAGCTTGCCCCATCATCACTTGCACCTGAAAAACAGTTTGATATAATCAAGTGATGACGAACCTTTTGAGCTCAGTGTGTCAAAATCGAAACATGATTTTCGTGGCGTGTCACACATCACAAAAGTATAATACTAAAAAAAATAGAAATATTTATAATTCGAGTTAATTACTTGAACAAAAATAAAAAAACAATATAAAATTTGTGAATTTTTTGGTGCTGAAGTTTGTCTGCTAAATCTATTTCGGGTTTATATTTGATACATTTCAAAGCCAAGCAAGCGCAAGCAAATAAAAATAATACGAATAATAACAATAAACTTTTATTTTAATTTTTTGACAAAGTTATAAAATTTGTATTGAAATTGTCAAATTAAAAAAAAAGAGATCGAAGTCTAGAAGTTCCTGAAAAAAAGATAATGACAACTACCTACTTATTCACATAAAATCTTCAAAGCGATAATAATAGTTATCTACAAGAAAATCCTTAAGTTTTCTTTTGAAGATATACATGGTTTTGGATTATTTTATAATATCTAGAAGCAAATTATAGGCACGTAGAGCCATCTGATCGGGTGATACAAAAGTTAATTTGGTTTTTGCAAATGGTACAAATATATTCTTTTTTTGTCTTGTATCAATATTATGCTTACATTTATTTAGTACAAACAACTTTTTTCTACTCTCAAAAACAGACAAGCATAAGTCAAAAATAAAAGACTGGGAACAGTTACAGTTCTAAAATTTTTAAAAGCATTTTTGCATGAATCACGGTACTTATGCCACTAATGATACGTATACATTTTTTTGTGCTGTAAAGACCTCAGAGCAGTGAGAGAAAAGACCCCAGAAGCACACTCCATATCTTAGTCTGGAATCAACCTGAACATAGTACATCCTCAGCATCTGTTCAATATTCTAAACCTGCCTAATATTTCGAAACTGATATGAAATATAGTTAATTGTTTTGATTAGGAAATCACAGTGGTTCTTCCAATTCAAACATTCATCAATGTGAAGACCTAAAAATTTTAGGCTTGTGAATTCTGTTGTAACTGTGTCAGAATGACCTATTGCTCTGAAAGTGATGACATCACATTCCGTTTCCCGAAGATAAAATCTCATTAAACGTGTCATCTGCATACAACGTTATTAATGTTCCGGGCGTTGCATACTCCAAATCATGTATGTACAATACAAACAATATAGGTCCCAATATCGACCCTTGAGGTACTCCTAATTCGGAAAAGGCCATGCTGGAAGTTGCATTGTTAATAGCGACATCTGTTAACCAATTCGATTTGTTTGTTTCAATATTATTCAATGCTGTCTTAAGAAAATATGTGAATGAAAAAAATGTCATTGCTAATATTTCAAGTTGTTATAGTATCAGGTAATCTGTTGCAAGATTTCGAAATTTCTTCTTCGTAGTTGTAGTCATTTTCATCTTTCAAACGATTTCGTTCCATATTTTAAACTACTGACCTTAATTCGACAAATTCTTGAGTCCAAATGCTATTCTGAAAATCTACCAATTGGCATCCATTGAAAATTCTTTAATTCCAAAGTATCAGGATACCTAATCATTTTAGTTGTCTGTTGTATGCTTCTAAACTGGTTAAATTTTCGCTCTTTTATGAAACATTAAGAATACACATTATTTATTTCATTATTTGTAGATCTGAAATCCTACACACATGTCTGACTGAATTTGGTCTGAAACATTTTTTGGTGGAGAATGTATATATCCTTAATATTAGAAAAATTTCTCACTTAAAAAATGTAACTTTCATTAGAAAAATAACGTCTACTGTAATGTTTATTTTCATTTTCTTTCCAGGAGGACTGAAGCCAGACAAACTATCTGTTGACGAGTTCAGGTCTCAATATGAAACCCTTTCGATTTCTATTGCCAAAGTCTTCATTTTAGAAGTGTAAGTCAACAAATCCGATAACCATCAATCTGTTCGTATTACGAAGTTTGTTAAAAAATACGGTGAATTTTCATATTTCTCAAAAAATATATATTTATACATCAACTTCTATTTTTTCCCCTTCAAAGTAGCCCCCTTCAGATATAATACACTTGTGCCAGTGTTTTTCCCAATTCTCGAAGCAGTTCTGATACGCTCTTTTTGGTATGTCCTTGAGCTCTCGGTGAATCGGTTAGTATCTCCCCAATCGTCGCAAAACTCCGTCGTTTCATGGATCTCTTCAATCTTGAGAACAAGAAAAGGTCGCAGTGAACCAAATCTGTGACTCATTGATTAATTATCAAGGCATATTTGAATGTTTATGTTTATACATTTATTCTAGCAGAAAATGTCTGGCTTGACTTGGCATTCCCAATTTATTGTACAGAAACAGACAATCAGTCTTGATAAGTACGGTTTCATGGGCAAAACAAACCCATTTCAATATGTTGAATATGGATAGGTTTCCGTAGAAGTATTTTTAAACGGTTTTATTTAGCTCACTTTGTTTGTTTGTTTGGGTCCAATTTTGTAATTGAAGTTTGACCTCCTTCCTGTCGAAATATTGATCTGACATTTGATGCACACATTTAGTTCAATTCAATTAAATAAATTATGCATAATTGTAAATCCAAGATGGCCGCTGCTACAAAATGGCGGATTACATACCTACTGTTTCACAACTACCTCAAAATGGGTATCAAATGACAAGGCTTGACTTGTAGAAGAAAAAGATGCAAATTCAAGATGACCGCAGCTACAGAATGGTAGATTATATATTACCTTTTAATACTGAGTAAGATCAAACTACAAACTAGTTTGATCTTCCTCTTGAATATGATCACTTGGTGATCGAAACACGTGTCGAGGTGTTAAAATAACGGTTTGGTGTTGGGAAAAAAACTCCAGTAATATTTATGAATTAAACAGAATGAGAAGAATTAAGTGATTAAATTGGAGACTAAAAACTCGAAAATAACATAGTAATTCAAAAAATGTTGAACGGTTATAATGAAAAAAAAAGCGGTTATAATGAAAAAAAAATGTAACGTGGCGTAACCTGTGTAAATATGTAACTCTACGCCCAAAGATTTTATTATTTTTTTATCTGATCAATACCGTAGATTGCTGAAGAGAGTGATGTGATGACTGCTACCCGGGGCATTAATTTAAATCATTCTCAACTTTTTTTCAATAAAACCGTTTAAAATAAGTTCGTTTTACTTATTTTACCATAGTTAAATTCAGGTAAAAAATTCATAGCATAAACTATAATAACGGAATTTATCGTGCATCATTTCATATAAGGAAATTGATTTCCATTTATAAAAATCAATGCACATCATCAATCAATGATTCATTGCCGAATTTCTGTAGATGAAGGTCATATTACTCATAAATACCTATTTTTGAATCTTTAAACAAGTAGAACAGCCCGCCTTACGTTAGTAAAATTATTGATGATAAACATGTATTTATGTCCGTTAGAATAACAAAGAGTTGTGATAAGTAATACAAACATTTAATATCTACAAAATATAGTAAAAATTATCTAAATTATCTTATATTCCAAATATTTGGTTATTTTTTAATCATAGTCTCAGGAGTAGTTCATAGTTTTACAATTTCACTTACATTATTCGATCTAAATGTGACCCCAAATTTTCCTATGCTTTGAGAAATAACTTTTTGGTTCTTTACTTCTCCATTATTATAAAAAAAATGTGGTCAACTTCTACAGGATCGATTTGTACAGCTACCGGACTGAGTCATGGCCGGTGGGAGAATATGTATCTGCGTAAAGTTTGGGTCGGTGTATGTATATGTTTATGCAATTTACTTTCAAACTCCATCACTAACTGAATACGGTCCACAGATGGATCAAAAACACCTTCCGGTACCGGTGCAGGAGTTTTCAGTCGCAGACCCAGGACAGATATATCAACCTGTATTTCAAGCGGAAATTTACGCTATTGAATTGTGTGCGGAGAGATTGGAAGACTCCAACGTCATACACAAGCCAATGAAAATATTCTTGGGCAGTCAAGCGGCGTTTGAAGCTCTTGGCTCCTACCAAGCAAGATCTAAATTGGTAGCAAATCCTCGATAGGAAGACTTAACAGACTGTCTCTGGTTTGGATTCCCGGCCATACTAGCGTGGAAAGCAATGAGGCTGCTGACTCCCTTGCAAAGGAGGGTGCTGTAAGCAGCTTCATCGGACCACAATCTGTCACTGACATTGCTTTAGGCTTTGACAAACAAAGATTGAACACCAGGATGGCAACAAGATGTATGGACTTCTGGCAGAATTTTCCAGGAGTGGCTCACTCCAAGGCGTTTATTCACCCTTCAAAGCTTGATACCAAACAGTTGTTGGACTACAGTAGGGATGAACAACGACGTCTAACAGACCTTCTAACAGGTCACTGCCATTTGAACAATCATATGCAGAGACTCGGACAATCGCAAGACAGTGTATCTCGCCTCTTTTTGGAAAAAGATAAAACAGCAGAGCACATACTTTGTGACTGCCCCGATGGGACCCGAATCAGGTTTTGAGTTCAGCAGAGCCGTACTCTCACCTTCTGACCTGAAAGGCCAGTCACCATACAAACTAATCGGTTTCGTTAAGAAGCTGGGTTTATTTGATCGATTGTGAATAGATGTGAGCCACAATAAACCCTCGCGGGTTGCGGTAGAGGGTCGAATAGACCATTCACTTTGGACCTAACCTAACCTAATCTTCCAAAAATTTTGATGAATATCCTCCTTCTAAAACACACGTATTGTTTTTTCACGCAATAAGAAAATTGCCCGGTTCAATCATTATTTGAGAATAGAGTATGAACCTTGTTGGCAATCTAAAATGTTCCAAAATCTGAGGACTCTATCGATCGTCTATGCACAGTTAACAAAAACTGAGATCATCGAGATCATTCGAGAAGGAACTAGACATCATAAAAAATTATCTTCAACGGAATGGCTACTCCAAAGCGATGGTAGAAAAGACTGGCTAAAAGACAACAGGAGCCTCGCAAGGAAGAAATGCCGTCACAACATGTGCTTGTACTTCCCTACATCAGAGGATTATCGGAGACGATAAGAAGAATTGGTTCCAAGTACAGCATCAGAACCTGCTTCAGATCTGGTAACACTATCTGCAGCAGCCTCTCGAAAACCAGGCCACCAAACGCGGACTGCGATTCCAAGAATTGCATTTATCGAATATCCTGTGAGTGCGGAAAATCCTATATTGGTGAAACTGAGATGCCATTAAATGTTCGCATTGTTA
>WOGN01011013.1:0-10180 GCA_015342105.1 Leptinotarsa texana | reverse complement strand
GCAGGGGAGCATGGGAAGACATTGACGAATATAATGGAGTAGAGATTAGTTCAGTGAGCGGTTCTGGACAAAGTTTGAAGTTAAAATTGGCAGTAGCAATAATTTTAAGAGGTTAGTTGAAGAAAGAACTGTATTTTGAGTTATTGCATAATGTTGTTAACTTCAATGAAACGAATCTATTATTTCATCACAGATTGCTACATTGCTACTAAATACCAAAAGCAGTTTGAAATCATTCATAATTTATAAAAGGATGAGATCATGTTCAAAAATTGAGGTGACCATATGATATAAGATATGAAAAACACGAAAAGTCTAGTGTCTAAGTCCTAAGTCAGCAAGTTTTCAGGAAGACCATAGAATGAAGGATCATTGTACAATCAGGATATAGGTTGCTAGACTTTTATCGAAAATAAATAAACCGCAATTGAAACGGTACACATTAAAAGTGGGTGTTTTGAGTTTTCTATCGTTTCCGTGGACAGTGTACTCAAAAGGAGAGTCGTGAATTTCACTTAGTACTTTTGATAATACAAAATTTCTGGAAGGTTGTTCAAGGTGTAGAAAGCTCAAGAAGTAGCAGTGTTGTCAATCTTTCCAAATAAATCATCTTGTATGTTATGTAGTTGAATGACCCACAACATAACCCCATATAAATATATCTATTTATCACCAACCTTTCACTATAAGAAATTGATAATGTTATGTAATTTTCATCCACAGTTCATAGAAAAGGATATCACTGTGTAAGAATATCCAAAATTATTCAATCTTCTGCCAGTTAACATAAGAAACAATTCCAATCTCAATACATTAAAAAAATCAATCAAAACATCAATTATGTTCAATACCGAATTTCTCGATTCATTCGGCTAAACAAAAACGATGTTCAGCAAGCTCTTCATTATTCCCAATGGAAATATATGTATATAAATATAGATATAATATTATATATAATATATATAATAATTATAATATAAATATTCAAATATCGAAGGTAAAACCTTTGATATACGGGGTGTAACAAAAAGGTAGGTCATAAATTGGACCACATATTCTGAGGTCAAAAATAACTCGCTTAGATATAACTTACCTCAATACAAAAGTGCAACAAAAAACGTTAAGGCCTTTGGAAAGTAAAAAATAAAAATCGATTTTTTCTAACCACGAAATCTCTTGAGCTCATAAAAAACCTCAAACCTTTCTATGCGTTACAATTGAATTAGTATTGTTACAACATCGGTATAATACATCATTTTTTGCTACCAAAATGCAGTTTTTTACGAGATCCCTCTTTCAATATCCCCTAAAAATTATTCAGTTAGCTGTTCAATACTTGTGGTTCCTAAAGACACTAATATGAACACTAAAAGTTTCGGCCGCGAAAGGATACAATGAATTTGTATGCAAAACCTTCTGAACACTTCGATGACTGAGATTGAACTGTTCAGCTAATTTTCGACTACTTGTTGAAGAACTGCCGTCAACTTCTTGAAAAATTGCTTCCCCTAATTGTGAGATTGTCACTGAACAACACGTGTTTCGCTATACAATAGCTTCTTTGTATAGACACGCCCGAAGAAACTATTATATAGCGAAACACGTTTTTGTAAAACTGTTAAGTGAAAATTCCACAATGAAGTATTTCTTGAATACGTTATGGATTTTCATCAAGTATCGGCCAAATCTATCACATACTTCTTTCACTGTTTGATCTGCGTTATTCTGTGAGTAACCTCAGTGAGTTGCGGATACAAAATAGGTAATTTTGCTAGTGAAGATTATGAATATGTTACAATTGAAGAAATTATTTTTTCAACTCAGTTAATTCTTTTAAAAGCTTGTCATCAAACACATTTTCTGATAAAAATATATAATCACCTGATATTAATGACATCATTTAAGATACACCCTGTATAATGAATGTGAAACTTTCAAAGAAGGTGAAAACTTTGAAAAATATCAGTAAATGAAATTTGTAATCATTGAAAGTTGTGTAGTATTTCCCGTGAATTGTATATCTTTTTATTGTGAATGTTTGATGTACAAATTGTAGGAGAAAAAGTGATTTCTGTATAATTCAGGGTTCCTTATGAGAAGTAGTTGTTTCAGAACAGAATCATTGGAGAGTCTTTCGAATCTTTAGTCTTTATATCTGAATTAATTAAGCAATTAATTTTCTAATGATGTGTAATTTATATTGAAATATTCATTATTGATATTTATAATTTGAGATCTTTAGTGATATATTGCAAGGCGGGTTGACTGTCCTTGTTCACCTTTCACTACCTGAACTACTGTGCATGCTGTTTTCTGCGAGTGCATTGGCTTGGGATGTGGGGGTTGAGCAAACCGGCCATCAGATGCCTACTTCCACGTAGCTTGGCTGAATACGGGAATCACAGAATCACTTGTGGTTCTGTTATTCCCTAACTAAATGACATCCCAACGATGGCTTAATCCTAAGGTGTATGTATCCGTGCTGAGAGGATTAATGACTCTGAGCCTATCAGCTGTCTCTATGAAACCTTCGAGATACCGGGCACCCTCTCGTCGTAGCATCGCCTTGTCACGGTAATGTGGGGCTCTGCCGTGATCGACCTTCTTTCTATAGCTACTGGTGGGACTTTTATGGACAGAGTAAACTTAGAAATCCTTTCTTACGCCTGAGTCTATAGAGGAGATGGATGTCAAGTTTACGACTCCAACTAACCTCCCTGTAAATTATATTCAGCAGCGAGTCTACAGAGGAGATGAATGTCGAGTTTACGACTCCAACGGACTTCCCTGTAAATTTAGTTCAGGAGCGAGTCTACAGAGGAGATGGATGTCGAGTTTACGACTCCAACTGATCTCCCTGTAAATTATATTCAGCAGCGAGTCTACAGAGGAGATGGATGTCGAGTTTACGACTCCAACGGACTTCCCTGTAAATTTAGTTCAGGAGCGAAAGATGCGGCGTACGCAGAATCTGTCTCAGATGGGATAACAAATCCCCCGTGAGCAGGTTAGCACATGTTTGCGCTCAAGTAATGATTCACCAAAACCAGAGGCGAAAAAGATCTGCACGGCTGAATCTAAGGCATCGTCAGGTGTAGCTGACGTGCAAAAACCCTCATATGGGAAGATTGTCCTGGGTATCAAGGTGGGAATCTTGCAACCTGACTATCCGACTACGTCATTGACAGAGCATAAACTTTGTGCCTGCCCCGCTGGGGACCAAATCAGGTATTTAGAGTTCGGCAGAGCCGTACTCTTACCACCTGACCTGAAAGACCACTTACCATACAAACTAATCGGCTTCGTTAAGAAGTTGGGTTTGTTTGGCCAAGTGTGAATAGGTGTAAGCCACAATAAACCTTAAGATATTTGCTGTTATTCCTTTTGATCATTTCTTTCTCAACTTCTTCGACAGATGTCAAAGGAGTTTTGAAATATGAAATTATGTCAATGTTGTTGATTGACAACTGAAACATTCGATGTAATAGAAGGTGCTCTCCGATATCAGTGTATTGCAATTTCGCTACTATCAAAATTTTTCTTCAAGATGGGTAGCCAAGAACGGTCTATTTCTAAGGTACTGTTCGAAATAGAATTCTCTCCAGATATGAGAATATACGCTGACTCTTTTAGCTTACGTCTCTTAGAGTGAGGCTCATTGGTAATCATTCATGTCCTATTCCATTCCACTCGATGTTCACCGTCTGATTTTAAAATGTGTTCTGACAATTTAGATCCTGTCAATTGTCTATTTTTTATGTAATCTCGATGTTCATTTTTACGCACTTCCAATGGTCTCGAGGTTTCACCAATGTAACTTTTACCACAAGAACAAGGTAAAGATCTCAGTGTATTTTTTGTTTTGAAAGTAGTTTTAACATCATACCTATTTTCAATTCGGCTTTTTCTTCAGATAGTCTTGGAATGTCAGATATAACGTTAGTTGTGAAAGGTGTCGGTTGATGTTGAGTCGGTAATTGTTAAGTTGGATGTTGTTGAATTTGTAAAACTATGTTTATGTTCGTTTGATTTTTCATTGACTCTTTATTTTCTATTGTATATATCATTGAATTTATGAACGAATCTGGATAAGCGTTATCTTTCAAAATAGATTTAATTAATGATATTTCTTTATTGAGAAACATTGGTTAAGGAAAAAAGAAAGAAGCCGCGTATATGTTGTCCAACAACGCATTTAGCCAAGCTAGCGTAGAGATACGTAACATATGGAAACCTCTAATCAAGCGAAAATCTATCAACGGCAAACGGTGATATCCCGATAAAACCAATGAAGCGGAGAGAGGGATGAGGGGATAGGTGAAAGTCCATTTATCATCCTAAGACGATTGTGGATACTAACAATCGAATCTAACAATCGAATCTTTGAATTTTAATTTTTCGTTAATTATATTTTTTGGATTGAAGGAGTTATATTTGTAGGAGTGATTAATTTTTGGGAAAGAAGGTTTTTGGCTTTCTTCTACTCCATCTTGATACAAAAAAGGATGAGTGAATCTTCCAAAGAAAGGAAGGAAGTAATCAATTTGAAAATGAGTAACTCTATACATGGATGTGTAGATCATGCAAAGAAGTACCTTTCAGACACAAACTGAAAGAAATTTCTAAATATTTTTTTATTTTTTTATTTTCAGCTTTAGTTGAATGTTTTATTTTTTTTTGTTGTTGCTTGTATGTTATTTCTTTGTTATTTCAGTTTTTCGTTTAATAAAATTGTTATTTTTGGGTAATCTTTTTAATTTTTTTCTGGGATTCCAAATCAATTTATATTATATTAGACAATGGAAGTCCGAACTGATGAAATACACCACGAAACGACCACCTTCAAACAAAAGGAAGGAGGGATAGGTAGAAGCAATGACCTATGAATGGTCATCTCTCAGAGGAATAAGTCCAGTCATCACCCGAAGATGATTGTGGATACTAACAATCGATACGTTGTGCAGGATTTCAAATCATTTTTTATCATATTAGACAATGGAAGTCCGAACTAATGAAATTTAGTTCATTCAGTTCTGATACTGAATGTCTTTCCGTCCACCTAACCACTAAAGATATGCAAATATGATAGAATGTCCTATATAGAATCTACATAATGTCGTTTGGAGCAGAACTGGTATATAAACATAAATTACTGTAATAGAAATGTTGAATAGTTCGTTTCTGAAAGATCTCATACTAATGTCTTACTACTTAATGAAAGTGACAATGTCGTAGATCTATCCATGATAATCATTACACAGTTTTCACAAACATTTTCAATTTAGACGCGTCTAGAAATTAAAATGTTTGTGAAAATTATGTAATTATTATCATGGATAGTTTGTTTGAAGTTGGTTGACAATGTTTCTTGGTGTATTTCATCAGTTCGGACCATTGTTTAATATAATATAAATTGATTTGAAATACCTGAAAAACCAATTAATTAAAAAATTGATAAGATTACCCGAAAATAAACATTTCGGGTGATAACCCGAAGACGATTGTGGATATTAACGATCGAAACGTCGTGACACAACTTGGTTTGAAATCTTTCAATTTTAATTTCTCATTTTTTGTTAATAATAATTTTTAAATTTCAGTTTTCATTAATATTTTAATTTTTATTTATTTGGTTGTTGCTTGTCTGTTTTTCTTTGTAATTTCAGTTTTTCGTTTAATAAAATTGTTATTTGCAGTTAATCTTATTATATTTGGTTTTTAAATCAATTTATATTATATTAGACAATGGAAGTCCGACCTGATGAAATATATCATGGATAGTGTTATTGATTCCATTAAGCAACGAGTTAGTCCATTCATAATGTCGTTGAAGAATGAACATTCATTAATATCAAGAAATAATTAACGATTGTCAATAACAATATTTTCAGAGATAGATGTCATGATTTCATGTTATTACTAATTAACATTTTTGTATTTCCGGAAAAATGAAAGTACTTCACTCTTGTACCGATTTGGAGCTCTTGAATTTTTCTGTATGAAAACAGGTTTCCCTGAAATGAAATAATGATAATAATAATAATAAAACGTCTCCATTCACCCAAAGTAGAAACATGCAGAATAAATATACATACAGAATATACCAAACATATACAGAATATACAAAAAAAATTAATGAATAATAGAATATTACACAACATATATACATTATCAAAATATTATTATTATTCGGTCATCTAATCTTTTGTGCAAGCGAATGAACCACGGTCAGCATGAGGAAAGTGATCTACTCAAATAAATGGTCTTTGAGCCTTTTTTTGAGTTTTTCAATTTGTAGGATCTGAATTTACTTGGCAGGAGACTTGCGAAAACAGAAGACTTGTATTCAGGAATGACCAGCACCGACCTGTTTTTGTTTTTTTTATAGTGGAAAAGCTATTAATATTTGAGAAAGAATTCAATTTTTCATAAAAAAATGTGGAGTTCCGTTGTTCAACACTTTGTGGGTGTTTCTGAGTGAGTGTAGTGTCCTGAGTTTCTCTAGTTGCAATCAATCTGATTCCTTCATGATATATGGTTGTATTTTCGAATGCCCAAAGAAAAATAAAGGCAACTGTTTTGGATTCGTTAAAGACAAAGGAAATCAGATTGAAATAACGCAGGGCCATAAATGCTATCGCAATATAAAAATTTTGAAATGATTAGCTTCTTACATAATTTGGGTTTCTGTTGTTTGGTAAATGAGTCCCAATTTGAAAATAGTTGTCTCAACATGTTAAAAGAAGTTTGGATCAAATGGCTAGCGGGCTTTGTAAAGCGCAGTTCAGAATCAAACTACAAATTAAGTTCTTTGCTTCAGTTACAAAAGGTAGAACGTTACCATTTATATGAATATGAAACATTTTTAGCAATATCTCGCAATCTTTTCGGTCCAAAGATCATTACTGAAGAGTTTTTGGAGTTTTTTGCTTCAATTTATGAGTTGATGAAATATCACAGATGATCTGTAGATCACGATTAATGAGGTTTTGAGTAGAGTCAATGTCAAGGAACTGGAAAGAGAAGTACAGCTGATGATCGTCTGCGAAACCATGACTGTTGTATTTTTCTACCGACTGATGGAAGTAAAGGACCAAGGATGGATCCTTGAGAAACACCTACAGTTACGGTAGAGTCTCTCAGCTGATACCGTGCACCACAACTCTTTGAGTTCGGTTCGATAAGTAATTTCTAACCAGAGACAGCGCATTCACAGATAAACCGAAGAAGCACAGGATGTCAAAATCAAGAGTGTTGAAGGCTTTGCTGTAGTCCAGAAGTGCTAAACAAGTGGGAGCCGACAATAAAGTTCACACCTGTTGTCGAGAACCTCCATACCCATCACGCGACTGCGGTAGACTGAACTGTTGAAAACACCTTCCTGGCAGGCCATAATGAACACCTCAGTTTTCGACTTCAGTCCACCTGACCTAATATGATGAAAACTGTTTTCATTTTCACTCTGTAAGTGTTGTTATGGATTTTGTCCAACTGACGAAAATAGAAAAATCAATTCATATCCATTTGTGTTGAATGATACACTTCATTTTTTCACTTTCTATCGATAGTTTTGTATTGACAGCTAACTAATATCACCAGTCATCATCACAAGACGATTGTGGATACCAACAATCGAAATGTTAATACAGTTCATTGTATGATTTTCACTATAAAGGATTTTACAAAAAACGCGACACGTTTTTCGCTATACAATAGCTTCCTCAAGCGTAAACTGTTCTTGCTTGCGAAGGTTATTGTATAGCGAAACACGTAACGTGGTTTTTGTAAAACCCTTTATGGTGAAAATCATCAAATTAAGTGTATTAGTTAGTTTTAATATGGATTTTCATCAAGTCTTCGTCAGTTCTATTCAATTAGTGAAGTAACTTGGCTTGGAATTTTTTTATTGTTCAATTTTCAATTTTTGCTTGCATTTCATTTTATTTTAATTTCATTCCAGTTTTTTTTTGCTGAATATAATTGTTATTTTCCATTCTATTAATTTTGATTTCATTGATTCTTTCAGGGATTTCAAATCATTTTGTCATATTAGACAATGGAAGTCCTAACTAATGAAATTATTCAGACATTTACTCGTCAAATCAGGAAAATCAATTGATAGTATACGGTAAGGGCAATTACTATTTATTGTTTTAATATTGAAACATTTTCACCATTGCTCATTAAATTTGTTCCGGTAACAAACAATTTTCTATATGATGAATTAACTGTTAATCCAAAATTCTTCAAAAAATCTGCTCCAATTATGGATCTATCAACACTTGCTATGATAAACTTTCAGTTGAATTGTCTTTCCTACTCTAACGTTAATGTCAGTAGTATTTTTCCGTAAGTTTTTATTTCAGATCCATTTGTAGCATATAGTGTTTTATTTAAGACTGGTAGATAGTGATCTAACTTTGGTATTATTGATATCTTAGCACCTGTGTCAATTAAATATTTTATTTTGTACTCAGGATCGAAAATTATCAGACGAATTTCATTCGGGCCATTTTCACTAGTCATCATTGACGATTGGCCTACAGTTTTTCCGAAGATACTTTGATGAAAGTACATCGTTGGATACATTTTCTGGCTGAATTTTTGAAACGTTCGTGGTAATAACATAGTTCATTTGTTACAGTTTGGATCTTGGAATCTTGATTTAGTCCTGGATTTTCATCCAAATCTTGATTTCGACCTAGACCATTCTCCTTCAAAAACTGGATTGCGTCTTCTGGTAACAAGATTTATCAAGTTTTTGACTAAGTTGCTTTAATTAACTTTCTATGTGATTTTTTTTGACCAGTTTGAATAAAACATACGTCCGTATTTGCGATTTGTGTCCAATTTTTTTTTTCGTTTTCTTTCATTTTTTGTTTTTCAATATGCTCTTTAGATGTCAAAAGAATGCTTACTTACGTTCTTTTGCGAACTTCATGTAGTTTCACAGGCAGTGTGAGTACTTCGTCAAGTACTCTTGTTGGTATTGGTTATTCCACCGTCTGAATAGATGTAATTGGGCCTGGATCTGAAATTGATTTGGCCTGCACTACATATCCAATATTTCTTCCAACGAATTGCTCAATGCTCTCATCTAAGGCATACTTCGGTGTAGCTCCTGGATTCAGAGGGAAAACTCCTGCTGTCCTAAATTTTGCATTTCCACTTGTCGCTAATTTTCCCCAGGCTTGGTATAATAAGAAGCCAAATTGTTGTCTCATTAGACTAGGTCTAGGGTGCTGTTTCATCCATAACCTGCAGGATTTATAGAAGTAAATTTTGAGAGATTTCAAAACAGCATAATCCAGCGGCTGAAGGTAATAGGATGTGTGTGAGGGCATTGAGAGTAAGATGATGTCATTATCATTAGCAAACTCCAGAATTGCAGTATGTAGAATGACCGTCCAGCAAAAGTATCACTTTGCCATCTGGTTTTCGAGGCAAGAAATGCCATTCCATCCAATCCATAAATATGTCGGAGGTTACATAGGCGGATTTTTGTGACATATAAACTACTGAACCTGGAGGCAGTCCATCTTCGAATTCAGGTTTCTTTCGGTGTCCTCTCATAACGAACGGCGGAGACATTGAATCACCCTCAACATTACAAGAACCGATTACCGTTATCGTTTCTCCTTTTTCTGTAGATGTTGACATAGCTACAGCCTTGGAACCTTTTTCAGCCAAAACATGTCCTGGTCGATTATTTAACTGCAACCCGGACTCATCCATGTTGAATATGGCCAGGTTTATTTATCAGATCATTATCACTGAGAGTTTTCTCAAGCATTTTGAAATAGTCTTGACGTGTAGCGTTTGACACCCCTTCTGATTTCGTCAATGAAATATCGGAGTTTATTTTCAGAAACATTTTCACCGAATCATAGCCCGCCTATTCAGATGTTTCAAAAAATATTGCCATGAAAAAAGAAGATTTGTTGCGTAACCATGGGAGAATCAATTTAAAAAAAAAAGTGTGTTTGGGAAGGAGTTAGGGTAGACTGGGTACGGTTGAAACATAGGACGGTTGAAACAAAACGAATATCTCGCAAACCGTTGGCGGGGCGGCGAGGGGTCCAAGGGGAGAACGAAGCGGACGACAGTTCTAAACACGAATCTTAGTGTTGCGCCACTCTCCGCGCGCTTTGGCTGTTTCTAGGGGACCCTATTGTGTTTT
>WOGN01011012.1:0-10180 GCA_015342105.1 Leptinotarsa texana | reverse complement strand
GGCATGTTAGTGGTGTTTTTGATTTTCGGCAACCCTATTGTAAATTTAATTATCTTGTTCAAAAACATCGCGTAGCACTGTATTTCCATTTCAGAAGAGATATAAGCGAGAAGATCAGGATCATCAGTTATTGATGACTATCCCACTAGATATCTTTCCTGATTCACTGCATAGAAAAGCTCACAAATAATTTGAAACATCGAGATATGGTGTTTACACTATCTTCTTGTATTCCTGAGAATTGAGATAAACGGCATTTCAGCAATATCAATAGTGCCAGATTTTTTCACGTTCAGCATGAATGTGAAATCTAGAAGTATGGAATATTTTAGTTAACTGAGACTGAGACACCTCTAAATTTCAAGGTTCAAGATTGAAGGAGACATTATTCGATAATCTTGTTCATAAAGTTGTTCGTTGTCAATTTTCTTCGATGAGAGTGTAACGAAGTTACTATTTTCGCGTACGGAACTCATTTTTCTAAGAGCAGTTCATCGCTTTTTCTATAACAAGTCTAGCGTTTCGAAGCGAATGATTGTATTTCGGTTATTTCTTGATATAAAAATGTTATTTTTGCTGGAAATCATTCAGGAGAACGCCGGAAATTCGATACGTTCATTAGTTCCGTTTCGCGAATGATGAAAAGCTCCTGGGTAATTTCTATCGATCCTGACCGTTATCCAGAGCACCCGCAATAGTGTAGCGATGGCGTATGAAACATGAAGTGATTCGATATGCCTTCGCAAGACAGTGGAAATGTGGGTTCTAGTCCGACTGCCTAGCTGAAATACCAAGCCAACTGAGCCACACCGAGGACCGCGAACTGGAGTCAGAGGAAGCGAGGGTGACCAAGTTGACTGCAAATAGAGGGGAGTTACGAATCATAAACCGTAGGAAACGTACTTATAAGGTTTGTTGTGGTTCTAACATCCTAAACTGTTTGGAAACTGCGCAAGACATGATGCGTACAAACAGAAAATCTCAAACACTCCGGACTCTTATTTGAACCAGAACGATCACTGTGCCACCTATCGTATATACCAAGAGGTAAAGATGAGAAAATACTATTGATAATGTGAATTTTGTAATGTGACGTATCCTTATAGCCAATTGAAATGTTATCTACCCTCAATCATCAATTAATCAAATAAAATAAATAAAAAAACATCCTAACAAATAGCCCAAACGAATTTTCACATGCGTGCGCATGAGCGACGGGAAAAGTTCTTAACAGTTCAGCCTCGAGAGCAAGAACGATTCGGGACGGTTCAAAACAGTTTAGAGTCATTTCGCAGTCGAAACCAGAACAGAAGATTCATTATCCTCAATAAACCAGAACGCTTTATATCAACTGCGCATGATCCTGACGTCCTAGAATCTGAATTTCGTAGAACTAGAACAAACCTGTAGTAAGTGCCTGTCCTCCGCTATCCGAGTTCGAGTTCGAGTCGGAAGCATGTCTAGTCATTCACTTGTATCTTCACTCGACTTCTCTTTCCGACCCGTTGTGATATTCGCCATTTGGATCATCTGTTCAAATCTTCACTATACTCTGCGTTTCCGGCCCTGTGTAATATTCGCTACTTGGGCCAATTTGTCTTCACGCGTCTTCTACTTGGATCATCTGTTACAATCATCTCTCCGCATGTCATACCCTTTGTCGTATTCGCCACTTGGACCACCTACTCGAATCTTCTCTCCTCGTTTCCTGTGGCATTTGCCACTTGGAGTATCATTTTGTCACGAATCTTCTCTTAGATTTTCAGAACCTTTGTGGTATCCACCAGTTGGATCATCTATTCAAAACTGCTCTCTGCGTTTCCGGCCCTTCGTGACATTAGCCACTGGGGCTACCTTGTTTTCACGCGTCTCCTACGTTTTCCTACCCTTCGTAGTATTTGCCACTTGGATCATCTGTTCAATTTTTCTCTCCTCGTTTCTGGCCATTTGTGGTATTCGTCATTTGGGCTACCTTTTCTTTACGCGTCTCTTCCTACGATTTACGCCCCTGTAATTAGTTAGTGTCCATAATAATAGAGTTGGTTTGGTTCAAGTGAAGAGTTAGTTTTTTCATTTCTTGTGATAGTGAAATATCTTTGCAGCTGGTAAACAGGATGCATTCCCAGCAAAGTGGAGTAAAATCTGACTTGTCTAGTTCATACAGACCCCTTAAATATAATTTGTTCACTGTAGCTGTCCGGTGTAGTGTTATCTTGTACCACTTGAAATTCACGAGGCTGGCGTCCAAGATCTCCTCGTTACCGTCTAAGTTCGTCAAATACTGAGTTTACGCAACTAAAAGCGTTACAAAAGGAACGGGAGGACATGTATTTTTATTCTTGGTAAAAAATGAAGCAATTGTAAAAAATAAATGAGGTAATAGAGGATTAAAATTTTGATGTCGAATGGTGTAAATTTGTTGAAACATGACTGAAAATTATTTAGAGATTACTATGATGGTAATTGGCATCTGGCATCTTTATACCTTTTTATGCATGGCATATGCATATTGTTTCATAACAGTTCGAATCGCTGATACATGAGCCAAAAAAATTTGAAAAATTCGTTGCTTCATTAGATGACTTTCCATATGATCGTATTGAGCCCATTCATATTGAACAAGAATGAAATGTGAAAAATTTAAAATGGTCGTATGATTCACAAGAGACAAAAACTATTTGAATTTTGTTGATTGTATTTTCCTCATCATGTTAATGTTCTTTAACAAGTGTAATAAAGAACAACCCATTTTTGAATTGTATATATTTGAAAATTCCAATTGTGACATTAAATTGGACTCGAAAGGGTTGAAGTTTGCTCCTTTGAAAATATCAATTTCAACATTCATAAAATATGGAAATATTGATTGATATCGACATTTTTTCACGGCTACTAGAAGTGAAATTGGCTGAAATTTTTATGCAATACACGAAATCAGAAGATTCGAATCGTAGAAAATTCTAATGAGTCTATGTGAGGTTTATTCAGGAGAAATAACATATTTTATAATACAATTTGATTAGGTTTCCTTCCTAAAAATTGTACACATTTCTATTAGTGTTTGAAAGGAAATGAAACCCATCATCAATCAGTTTCTGACTTTCTGCTTTCGAAATTGAAGTATTGAAAGAGTTGCTACATTATCCGTTTTTCATCAAAGACGCTTATACTATGCAACAAAAGACCTATTTGCGCAACTAATGGCTGAACTAAGTTTCAATCACGAGCGATATTAATTTTCTTTCAAGTACGTTCCTATTATATACCGGAGTGTAATCAATTTTTCATTATGGAGAGTTGAGACGCTTAAAAGGCAAGGTAATTGTTGGTAGAGAGAAAATTAGTTTTTCGCAAAGTCTTACTTGAATAATAATAATAATAATAATTTTGCCTGGTTTAGTGATCCAAAAAATTTTCAAATACGGTTTTCTCGAATGATTGGGAAAGGGATCAAAAATATTCGTAGACAGACAATTTAGTTTTATGCCAACGTTTCGGACGTTATAAAATCCATCATCAGGATGGAATGGGAAACTGTATGTTACCTATATGTGCAGATCTAGTGATGTCTGAACTCCAACAACGTAGTCTAAAACAATGTCTTTATCAGTTCCGTTTTTCAAAAGATACGTTGATGACATTTCCACTTCGAAACCCAATAATAAGAAAATGGAAATTATTGTTGTTTTTCAAAGCTTCCACCCAAATTTGAAATCTACAGCAGGATTGGAAAAAGACAATTCTCCAGCCTTCTTAGACACTAAGATGTCGAGAACATCTAACCAGATTTTGAAAGTCGACTGGTACCACAAAATTACTATTTCAGAAAGGTTTATCAATTATTTTTCACAACACAGTTTTAACAATAAAATTAATATCATTAGGAACTTAAAATCAAGAGCACTCACAATTTCTGATACTGAGTTTCATAACAAAAATATCAGAATCACAGAAGATTTTCTTATTAAAAATAATTACCCTCCTTCATTGGTGAATGAAAATAGACAACCTATACTGGAAATTAACAATTCAAAATATTTCAGAATTCCTTATGTACATAACCTTTCTGAAAAACTTGGATCACTTCTAAATAATGAACACATCAAAATTGCGTTTGCAAATGAACACTGTATGTAAAAGATTTTTTTCGAAACGAAAAACAAAAACTCCGATGAATATGCAATCAAACGTCGTTTATGAAATCAACTGCAAGGATTGTCCAGAATGTTATGTAGGGCAAACGGGACGTTACTTAAAAAACAGGCTGTCTAAACATGAAAGAGATACAAGGAAGTTGAATGTTGCCAATCCAACAGCCCTCGTTGAACACACAAGAGAAAACAACCACAGTTTTGATTTTGCAAACCCCAAGATTTTAGATATTCAACCTTTATTAGGTAAACGACTGTTTAGTGAGATGATCCACATTTTCAAATAAAAAAGTGTCAACACTAGAAGGAACATAGAAGGACTGAATAGTGCTTATTTCAATTTACTAAATCGTATTCCTTAATATTTTGATACACATAAGTTTCAACCATCCTGTGTAATCTGATATCCTTCTATTGTTTATATTTTTTTATTGTTCAAAAGGCAAACAAAAACGGCCATTCCTAATCAGTTTGTCTCCCTGGATATCGTTTTCACTTTTGATATATCTGTGGTTTATGTGTTTTCATTTGATTAGTCCTCATTTTCATTTGTACCTATGTTGTATGACACTATGTTGTATGACACTATTCTGAACGTTTTTTTGACATGATAACTAATATTTGGTAAGTGCATCTGTTTGTTTCTCTTTAACATAATACGAGATTGTATAAACTTTATGAATCATAAATTTTGCAATATGTATTGGCATATACTGTTCACTTATTAAATTATTTGATGATAGATTTAATGAAGTCCGAAACGTTGGCATAAAACTAAATTGTTTATCTACGAGTATTTTTGATCCCTTTCCCAATCATTCGAAAAAAACGTATTTGACTAGTAATAATAATGATGATGATGTCACCGAGATGTAACCCATCTAGCAAAATGCACAAATAAAAGCCGCAGAGATCAGTTAACTCCTGCGGCAACACAAGGATAAGCCAATGAATCATCTTCTTCAACAATATTGAAGAATTCGACTCATCAAAGCGCCTGACCTTTGCTTTCCTCAGGTCAACTGGACTAAAGTCAGTAACTGAGGGGTTCATCATGAACCTGGATGGAATATAGGTTCCTGACACAAGGTGCAGGGTTTGCCGCGAGGTGTCCAAGACTCTAATGCGCTTTCTGTCAGAATGTCCAGCATATGCGTTCTTAGCCTATATCAATAAATATAACGTGCTTTATTACCACCTACGGTACTGTTACGGAGTTGCCCTACGCTCAGGGGGATATTGAATCCGTTATGGAAGGCAATGAGTGTCGAATTCATTGGAACTATTCATTTCCCACCCTCAAGCTCATGCAAGCTGATAAGTCTAATATAGTTCTCCCCGAACATCAAAACAAGACGATATCTATTGTGTAGTTTTTAGCTCCTGGCGAGACCATCCAAAAAGAGGAAGAAAAAGGGATAAAAAATCGAAATTTTCTCTATAAAATTCACCGACTTTATCCAGACCACTCTATCAAGATGGTTGTTTTGATTATTGCAGTGTTTGAAGTAATCATACCCTTTCAAGAGCATGCCGATTTGCCGAATTCTTGCCTCACTCACTGTGGAATAAAAATACGAACATGTATATATCAGTGCATAAAATACGCAGAATTTGTGAAAACTATAATAAAAACAAAATGAAAGAAGGAGTATGAAAATATACAATCTGAAATATCAATTCCATCACAGAACAATAATCTACAATACTGTATAAACATGACGCTACAAAGTTTTAGCTTTGAAATGCACGAAATTTTGTTCATCCCTAATGCTGATAGAGAATATTTCACACCAATGAATTTCGAAAATCTATCGTAAAGCGAACTGATGTGTTTCGGGATTCTGAATATATTATTTGTTCTTGTAGTGTACTGGTGCATGTTTCAGTATAACGTGAAGTTGTTGATATTTTGTACAATAATATTTTATATTAACCGTCATATGAAGTGTGAGAATTCCATATGCTCTTTCTGAAATTATTATGTTATTATTATATTATGTTTAATTCAGTGGAAAATAGTGTGCTATAAAAAAAAGTTTTCGTGTTATATCCTGTACTAAAAATTGCATTAAAAATTGCGATGGATGGACAAATTTATTTTTTCGAATAACTTTTGAACCGCTTGGTATATATCATATATAACATACCTTCGATCTGCTACGCTTTTACTGGGTACTTAAACACTTTTATACTCAACTTCACTCCTATATGTGAAACTTTTAATGAAAGTTCTGTGTGACATCCACGGTATACTGTCTTAGATATTTAAACTATAGAATAAAGTAATTATTCACAGTCAGTAAACAGTAAACGAAATTGTTGCTACATAAATTACTTCAATGCAAGGAATCAGTGAATCATTTTCGACCTGAGATATACCGAATTGGGTTTTGCCTAAGATTGTAAACGCAGCAGAGTGCAAGCCTATTGAGTATCGACGATATTATTTCATCTGTCAAGTACCTACCTTCTGGTTTCATCACTGAGGTTTGAAATGTCGATATATTTATTTAAAACACTTTTCCAATATCACAACCATACTATTGTCTCTTGACGCGCGTTTTGTTTACCAAGTCAGCATTATGAGGAGATAACAGTTTTAGTCATCCTCTGGTGATGCTAACTTGTTTAGCGGAACGCACGTCTGGTTTGAGAATAGTTTTTCCAACAGTCTTCTAACAGCAGAGGTACCTATTCTAACTGTCACACTCGGTATATCTTCGAAAACACACTATGCTCACCGGTTACTGCAAATTCTGAATATCAAGGACGTTCTCTCGGGTTCCTAGGTAGTGGACGGACGTGCTGATAATACCCGCTCACAAAGAAGGTACGAGGATGCCATGTGCCGTCGCTGGGCTCCTTTTTGTGTGATGATTGTCTGACATGAACATAACCTATACGTATGAAGTGAACGTATTATCAAATGTGAGGTGAGTGCCCCCTTTATTCACCCCGGTATCCAGGCCTGGGTGGTTCGGATAACCGTGTAAATAGGGCCATGCATGCCGAAAAAAATCAAATGTCTTCCGAGGTGGAGGGGAACGTGAAAAAGTTGATGTTTATAAATGAACAAAAAATGAGGGAAAAAAACTGTCATCTGGCGATATGAGGTAATTGACCAAATGTACCAAAGATGAAAGCAATGGTCATACATAGGAAAAAAGAGAGACGTTCTCTTGTCAAGAGGAGTTGAGAAAAGTCAAGACAAGACGAGACAAGAGAATATCTTCTCTCGTCGGAAGAAAGGGTACTCTGTTCAACACGAGAGAGGAATTTTCTCTCAACTCAGTCGAGACGAGAAAATAAAAGGCATTTTTTTGTCTTGTCACGATAAGAGGCAACATTTGAGTGTACTATCAAAATATTAAAAGTATAGTTTTAAAAGAGTATTTAGTTTTAAAGAGAATTTAGTGGTGTACCAACTAAATTCTCAATACTTGCATCGTAGCTGATCAGCAAAGACTACTCTTCTATCATTGAAATATCTAAGGTTCTCTTTCTTAATTTTCCATAGTCACCTATTACTTGTATGTTTTTCTCAGAAGCGTATTTGTCTCTTTGTATGGAAACTCGCAAAAAGAGCTGAAGAGAGAAGGTAGTCGTTGATAGATCAAATATCTTGAAAAAGTTGACACCAATATGGAAGGCCATAATAGGTTGATAAGTGTTTTTTTATGGAGTGGAGTATACTAAAACTCGAATTGAACTATTCATACCATCAAAGTATGGGAAAATAACGAACTTAGTGTTTTGACAAGAACAGATGGTATAGCTACTGCTCGATTTCATGTAGTACTTGCTGTGCAACAGATGAAATTTTTCAACATTTCAAAATCTAAAATTGTAATAGAAATGGCATCATACATTAATATAAATCAGTGAATATAATAAACTACTTCATGAGACTAACTATTTAGTGTCTGTGAAATTATTTAACATTCTTCCAATCTCTAACCTCAAAAAAGTTATTGACTATTTGTGCAAATGAAGTGCGAATAATAAAATTGTTTTATCAAAATGGTTGGCGGATGAATTTGAGACCACTGGTTCATTCAAAAATATACCAACACTCGTAACACAATAAATGCCGAAAACATCGCAGCTGTCTGTGAGAGTGTACAGGAGAATCCGAGAAAGTCGATTTCGCGTCTCTCACAAGAACTCCACCTTTCGTAAACCACAACTTGGTGAATTATGCGTCGTGAAAACTTCAACTGATCCATGAACTGAAGGTAAACGACTATAACGACGGGTGTTCGCTGAGTGGGCTCTAGAGCAGTTGGCAACTCACCCTAATTGTCATCGAAAAATCATCCTCAGCGATGAGGCCCATTTCTGGATTAATAGGTACGTGAACAAACAAAATTGTCGAATTTGGGACGATAACAATATGTATACATGAGATCAAAGAGCATCCAATGCATCACGAAAAAATCACTGTTTGGTGTGGATTTTGGGCTGGTGGCGTCATCGGTCCATATTTCTTTGAGAACGACATTGGCCGGGGCATCACTGTCAATGGCGATCAGTATATGTCAATGATTATCAACTTTTCTTGGCCTAATTTGGATGATCTGGACACCAACGATACGTGGTTTCAATAGGAAGGCGCTTCGAATCACACAGCTCATTTTACGTTGGGTTTTCTGCACGAGCGGTTTGAGGACATAATCATTTCATGTGAACTGGCCAACGAGATTGTGCGATTTGATCTCGTTAGATATTTTCTTGTCAGATATTCCTAAGTCACAGGTTTATGCAAATAGGCCACAAAGCATAGCGAACCGAATTGAGCCTGATTTTTGCGCAAGAGTCATGGAAAATTGGACGATTCGGATGCGCTCTACCCAGAAAATTTGTAGTGGATATTTGAACGATGTTATAGTTCACACATAATGGCAATAATATATGCATAGCGGATATTTGAACGATGTTATAGTTCACACATAATGGCAATAATATATGCATAGGGGATATTTGAACGATGTTATAGTTCACACATAATGGCAATAATATATGTTTCAAACGTATGAAAAATTTCGATATCTCACACACACTTTGTTTCATTCAAATTTGAAGATAGGAAGTGCTTAATGAAAGACCCCATACATACTATTTTTCACAATCAAATCATATTTCGAGTGAGTGACTGATAATATCACAGGTGACTTATCTAAAATGAGTAGTAAAACGTAAACAGGTAGCATTTAGAGGCCAGAGCATACGTATCGCTCAGTTTTTTTTATCGAAACTCAGAATTATATAAGCGCAAGCTTTGAAATTTCACGACAAAATCGGGACATTCATTACAAATTTCTCCACAACGTATCATTGTAAAATTCACTCGTATCAAAAACCAATATTTTCAAGATGTATCTAAAGTACACTTTTTATAGATCAACCAATTAACTCTACAATATCGCAGCTAATATCTGCACTTCAGTTTCGATTTGCTTCTTTATGCCACAATAACAAACGTGCTTTGCTTTCCAAAGCCCGTCGCCTACCTGACCCACTGAGGCTCAAAATATCACTGAATTCAATTGAAAAATAATCTTCTCTGTTTATGCGTTCATTTTTAATACCTAAATGGGCCCACGCTTTGTCAAAAATTGTCGACGTGAGAAATGAGATTGACCCAACTTTTGAGCATGAATTGAAATATATTGATGGTATTATGTAGAGATATTCAATTCATGGATCATGATGTAGAAAAAAATTTTAAATATCATTTTATTACGAAATGAAAACCACATTGAAATTTAAAGTGCCATTTTTCATTATTTCTTTATCAATAGTGCTGTAGATCGAGAGTTTTCGGCAAAATGTTCTATGCATCTTGGAATTAGTCGACTTTTGGCAATTGCCATAAGTTGGATATAACATAGATGCATGAAGAGGAATCCTCAAAAAGTATATTATACAGTGTCACCATTAAAGTGCGCACCATATGGGAAACTTTTTTTTCGAAAAGTTTCAATGAAGTTTAACTTCGGCACTTGTTTGTGCTTTAAATTTAACTT
>WOGN01011011.1:0-10181 GCA_015342105.1 Leptinotarsa texana | reverse complement strand
CCTAAAAAATATAACCCCTTCAATTCAAGTATCCCAAGGTTTTGAAAAGCAGCCTTTGCAATTTCAGAGACATGATAATGCCAATACACCTTGGTGTCCATTTCAACCATCAACAAACTCATCGAAGCAGAAAGCGGAATTGTCTGACCTGCCATTTGTTTTGGATTATTAACCACTAATAAGGAATTTCACTTTCAGTAATTGAAAGCTAACTACTAAATATGGACTGTATATTTTACTATTCAATACATTCTTCTTATGTACTATTCGTCTAACAAAATCGGTAACTACAAATAAGATTTTTCGACTCCCAGACGCACTACCCTCTTCAAGTCTATAAATAGAAAAGGTTTAGCGGTCACATTCGGTGTTGCCGCTACCCCAAATTATTAACGATTTCACTGTTAGTCCCAAACACCATTATTATATCCGGTTCGGAGACATTTATCTTCTTGGAGAAAACCGATGCCTGGGTTTTTGTTGCATTGAATTGAACCTGGTTACTTTCTTCCCAATACGAAATCACTTCCTTGATCCTCATTAAGATATGCAACTCCTTAGAAAATGTGCCTCTGTAGCCGATGTCCTGGCATCCAAATGGAATGACGAGACAAGTGTGCCGTCGTCAGCAGAGTAATATATTGGATTCTTGATGTTTTCCAGTAAGTCGTTGATGTATAATAAAATGAGAGTTGGAGACAGTATAGATCCCTGGGGAATATCAGCGTTGATAGTGAAAGTATTCGAGAGATATCCATCAACGGCCACTTGCAGGAAACGTTCTTTCAGGAAGCTCGAAGTTTGGCCAGCAAAACCTCATGCAACATACGGTCGAAGGCCTTAGAAATATCAAGCGCAACAGCTCTTAATTCTCCTTGTTTCTCAATTGCGTTATTCCAAATATGGGTGACATACGATAGAGGTCCATACTGTTCGGTGGATGACCCAATATTAACATTCTTTGTGTATTTAAATAAAATATTCAAGTAATCTCATTGATTTGATGATCCGGCAGCTTATTAGTTCTTTTATTTCACACCATTCTCATGAACAGTTTTTCAGAAAAATATATTTTGATCTGAATCGTTCGCGATGAACTTTGCTGGATTTGGCTCATCTTGAAAACTTTACCGACATCATTTATTTTGATTTTCACTATAAAAGGTTTACAAAACCGCTAGATTTTGATGCAACGGTATTGTATTTTATTTCAGATCATTTGCACCACCAGACACGAGTATTTGAGTCTTTGGAAAATTATGTGGGAACCATCGAAAACGAATCTATTTCGCAGTTATATGATCATGCAATATTTTATGTATGCTAGAAAAGAATGTCTAAGTCTGCCTTAGTATCATAATATATCACATAAAGGTCTAGCAAAAGCCATTGATTTCGGTCGAGCTTTGGTTTTGCAATGGCTAAGGATGGGCATTATCGCCAAAAGTCGGAGTAAGTTGACCGATACACTTCTGTCTTGAAAATCCACGTCGCAAGTCATAATGAATTATCTCCCAAAAATTTTCACGATTTAATATAAATAAGATCCGATTACAAAATCGTTGAATGACAGCAAGTTTTGAAGAAGTTCGTGTTTGAAATCATCAAACTTTCAATTGGAAACATTAGATGACGCCCTGTATCTGCATCTGTAAAGTAGGGAGGGTGAGGGTAGACTCACAGGTCTTAGGCCACATGTGACCAACTGTACATCCTCCCGAGGAGTTGTCCTCCTAGGTCATGGTCCATTCTGTCCTTTTCAGAAAGGTGGGCAGGTCACTAGAAGACATCTTCTTTATATCGGCAGGTGAAGGCCAAGACTCGCCTAATACATACTCTCTTTAACAACCTCGAGGTGTCTCACTGCGGCCTTTGAAGGTTTTGGAAGGTACAGCGACATAACTGTCGTTGCGCGGCTTCTTCAACCTTCTTAGAGTACCCTCCGTGGAGGTGCTCAAGTAAGGGCGTTTTCCTGCAGGGGCAGCCGGTTCCTTACCTTTATTCAAGGCGGAGCTTTTGGCGCATGCCGCAGGAAGTGCCCTTGCTGTTGAAGGTGGAGTGTAGGAGAAGAAGGGTGCACTTATAGTTGCTGCCACTTCTGCCTCTACCGCTCTCTTTCTCCTTTTGGCATCGGTGCTGCAAATGCACCTTGGCCTTTGTATTATATCACGAGGTAATCAGCCATGCACAGTCTCATTTCGAGTGGTAAATTGGGGTGGACATTTCTGTTCATCCCCAGTCACCGCCATAGATTGAGATGAGTATTTCTGTCCAGCCTCGGGATTGGTTTTTGTTTTTTCTGTCTGTTTTTGTATTTGTTTCATTCACGTGTTTTCCCACGAGTAGCAGAGGAAGAGTTGGTCACTCTGGCAGAGCCCCGCATTACCAGAGGAAGGCTGATTACAATGAGATTTCGCCCGGTTTCCCAAGGGAATCGTTCGTAACCGCATATCACTCTGCGGCCATTCAGCTGTCGGCACGATTCCTTAGACCATAGCTTGGGTAGGCTGGTCCACGGTGGCATATTTCGCAAAGGCTTCTAAGGAGTTTTGATTCACACTACCCTACTTATTTCTGCCACTGACTAGTGTCCAGCGACCCCGTCCGTAAGGCCACATTGGCTTCCCGAACAGGGCTCCCAGTCCTCTGACTGTTTCCATATCTGCCATCTGGGAATGCGATCAATATGTAGCCCAATTCAAAATATAAATAGTGGAGAGTGAACCCTGTGGTACACAGTCTAACTTTCCAAAGTTGAACGTATATATTCAAATTAAAAGGGTTATATTTCTAGGAGAGATTGCTTTTTGGGAAAGAAAGGTATTGGCACATTTTACTTCTTTCTTATACGTTATATTGTGCAGCAATTTCGTGAATGATATTTGTTTCAATTCCATAACGAATGTTTGGAGTACGAATTGGATAGAAAGAAGTATTTCTTACATAATTATATTTACCTACTTTTTCTTTTGTGTTATTTAATGTTCATATGAAAGTAGTTATTTTGAGAGGGCTTCTTCTTCCTATCATATGTGAAAGTTACTTCTTTGTATAGAGTTTATTTTGAAATCAATTCCTTTCTTCTTTTTTTGGAAAATTTCCACACTTGTCATTTCTGACCATATACACAATTCATTCATTCAAAATCTCCAAATCCAATTTTTCCCCTCAATGAATCAGTGAAAACTATTATTACCCTCTGTAGAAAAAAGTAACAAAGAATATCTACGTGGACTTTTCCATATAAAGTTTTGTTCATCCTATTGGAACATATACATATGTTTTTTGTCAATCCAATGGACTGACAATGAAAAGGAAATGAAAGTTCTTGTAACTCTATATGAACAGCGCAGCGTTTCATGTCGATAATAACAATCGAATTATTGCGAATGCATAGAAAAATAACAAATAATACTGGTTTATTACAAGAGAGCCATCAATCAACGTTTATTGTTTGATGTTTTTTATCTTTCACTCATTCAATTGCTTCAAAATGGTACTTCAACTCTAGATAATTTTTGTGTGTGACACTCATGATTAGTTACCTATAGGCTACGAGAAAGTGAAAGGACTAATAGACAATTCGGAAACTTATTATTGAAAACTGTGAATCCGTCGTTCACATTTTCAAATGCGAAATTATTATTTATAAACTCAAAATTGCCGATTCAAACTTCCTACAGTTTTAAAATTCAAAAACTTATGAAACTGTATAAATAATTTCTTAGCAAATTTTCCGCCAAGTTTGAAACAATTATTCGTACAATCACTTCTATATCACTGACTTGAGTTGAAAGCACGTGAAAGATTTGATGGTCTTTCGTTAATTCGAACATTTTGATCAGAAATAGAATAAATGCAAATAAGAAATGCTAATCAACTCTATCAGAATTCTGGATCTGATTAATGACTTGATTTGGTGTGATTGGATAAAGAAACTCGGATTCAGATTTAAAATAATAAACAAACGCCTGGAAAGCAGAAGAATAGTGGAATTGCATAACAAATACTTAGAACAAATAATCAAATATATACAACGGTAAATTTTCTATTTGGATGAACCTTGGTATGACACTTATGAAACAGTTACGAAAAGGTGCACTAATGGTTCGAGAATGTGTACGCCTAACATGCCTGCAAATAAAGGATCGCGACTAATCATTGTGCATCGCGGAGGAAGTAAAGGATGGGTTCCGAATTCTTTGAGATTATGTGGAAAAAACTTGAGGACTGCAATGTTGACTATCATGAGAACATGAAAACTAATATTTTCGAGGAATGGTTTGAAAACACATTGATTTCAAATTTGGATGCGAATAGTGCAATAGTTCTTAACAACGCTTGATAACGCGACAGCTCATCAAAAGTACCCAATAAAAATTCAAGGAAAGATGAAATACAAAGTGTTTTAATGGATAACAATTTATATTTTGAAGTTTGAAGTTTGAAGTTTTACACGAAAACATTTGAATAAGTTTATGCCTTTGAGAGTACTGCTGAAGAGTATGGACACATAATACTGAGACTTCACCCCTATTTTTGTATTTTCAATCCCTTCGAGTTGATTTGGGGAAAATTGAAGTGAAGCATCAGGCGTAAAATGATATTCCAAAATTTAATAAGAAAGTAATAGAGGTGATAAAAGGAAGAAGTATCTAATATTACCGAAGAAGACTGGCAGAAAAGGATTAAAAATGTAATTTCAGTTGGAAAAGACTACATGGAGATTGGACTATTCCATATCAATGGTGGAAATAAATTCATTATTGATTTAAATGACAGCGAGAATATGGAAGAGGAATCATCAGAAGCTTTTGAAGAAAGTTAGTGAGTGGTGTGTTTTTGTTTATTTATCTAAACTCAATAAAGTCAAGTCATTAAGTAGGCAGATGATCTACGACTGAAATTATTATTATATAAGGCACAAAGTAGCTGTTTTGTAAACTGTGTGTCAGTTAAATAAGTTTTGGTTAAGAGTTCCATATCAAAGTTGGATTCGATTGAAACAAAAATTAATATTTCCGTTGAAATTTTTGGTAAAATTTCCTCTTTAGAGTTTTCCGGTTAGGGAATACCGTGCGTAAAAGCATAATCTATTATAATCATACGTCTAAAGTCTCAATTGTTTGCGATTAGATAAAATACTAAATACTAGTAATCATGACAAATGTTCAAACGTCTAAGCCTCGTAAAGTCATCAGAGTTTTGCCATCATTGGGCATTCTGATTAAAATACTATATAGTTTTTCATAAATTCAAGTGGGAATATATCACTTAATTCTGCTAATCGCAGATAAATTGAATTATTAACGCCATAACCACTAACCGCATCAACACAGCTGGCAGAATATTTTATTCGAGTTTATGGTTTCATCAAGAAAGTGAAATCATTGCACTAGACCGAAACTTTGTAGCTGTGTATCTAGATGCTTTTTTTCCAGTCAAGTTAATGCTATAAATATTTATCACAGTTTTGAAGGATTGAAAACGAGAAAGTTGTTAATGTAGGAAATAAAATAATACTTTTACAATAAATTACGATTCACTGAGTTGAGCATTTATTTCAATTCTGCTCATGAATTTTAATATGTGAAATCTATTGAAACGGTGGCCATCTCTTTTAATTTTATTGAATCATAGCATTGTATGGTTCGAATAGTATACAAACGAAAACGAGACAGAGTGAAATTCGTTAACAGCAATTTCGTCAACATTGATGGAAATCATCATTAGTGGTTCTGACACTTCCACTCCCCAAGTGAAGGTGAGAGTCACCCTAATTAGAATTCAGTGAGATGCTCGACAGTTCGATGAAAATTTTCCAATGTTGACAGAAGGGTTTACGTTCCTTGATTGTTCCTCAGTATTTAGACCAAAATTTTTCACGAGACTGAATTGAAAGAAGGAGCAGGGTTGAATGGCCTGCACGGTCACCAGATTTGAACGTTTCAAACACAATATTTCATTATTGCATGAATGCTGGTGGTGATCAGAATATTCGAGCAAGTAAGAAATGAGTTATCTATAGAATATATTTTGAATTACAAAATATAAGCTTCAACAAAAGTAATGCATAAAGATTGTTAGAAGCTTTAACAAACCTCTTACTCGACCACCCAATGCCATTAAAATATATTGGGGTGTCTCTTACCTGACCTTGGGGTTGAAAGTCAAATATACGGGAAAAGATGTGTCTTTATTACCTACTGAAATGAATTTTGTTGAATTTAAATATTCTGAAAGTTGCCAGAAGATGACTGTAGATAATTATCTGTATCAGTTCATTTGTTTTTAGATTTTAAGTAATTCTGCATATATTAATTACAATTGAAGAAAAGAGAATTGTAACTTTCTATGTTTTTACCACTTTTATTTGTAATCAACGTTACTGCAATTTTGTCCTATAAAGATATTTCCAAACTTATAGACGAAACTGCAGTAACGTTAGTTACAAATAAAAGTGGTAAAATACATACCGAGTTTCAATTCTCTTTTCCTCATTATGATTTTCTACCACGTAGGATAGTGTGATGGCTACATCCATCACACTATTCAATTGTGATGCTAAAGAAAGATAGAACTGAAAATTTGAAAAATTTTACATTTTTTATTTACGATAACAAACTATTTTGTTGAAGAATTGTATTTATACTGGGTAAAATAATGTTCAGAGGCGTTGCCAATCTTCCTCAAATTTCGGAAATATTCTTGGAAATTATTAGTACTTGAAGCAAACGAAAATATTACAGTTTACACTAATACGGTCTATATTTATCAAGTTCCGAATATCGAAATTAAAATGTATTCTGTAGTTTTTTCTATTAAAAGGACCCTTTTTTTCATCGAGAACTAAAGTGGACATTCAGGTATTCACTTAAAAATCTTTCTTGTGTAATTCGACAACTATCTTTTAATCTTTCGAAATTAGCAGCTGTCTTTCCTTTAAATTTGGATGCCCAATCGCCAAAAATTTTCTCTCTATATGTGTGGTCACTATTTCTATTTTGACTTATTGACCAACTCATCTGGAAATTTTAGTTTCATCATTCACTTTCAATTATTTTCAATTGATCGTATCTCAGATTTGAATTAATTTCATCGTTTTGAACCATAAGTCTTCATCACCATCATTCAATTAATAATATTATCAGTAACTTTCGAACAGAAGCTGTTTTCAGTTCTCAAAACCATATTTTTTCAAAATCATTTCTTCAATGAGTTGAACTACTAGAGTAATGATTCAATGATGACCTTTCTATTTCTCTTTGAACTTGAATAATCGGGAATTCACCTTGTAAGAGAACTTGAATGTAAAATTCATTTGAAAGATATTTCGATATCAGTAATTGCTGATGAATTAAACATAACAACTATCGTTATTCTTCGACACGTGCATCTCATTCTGCACAATGTCTACAATTATTCGAAAGTGAGTAGGTACTTTGATTCACTATATGCCATCGTCAAAAATAAAAAAAATGAAATGTTTATGTAATGATTGATTACATATTAATCTTCAGTTGTCCGTCAGTATTGTTATGCAATACATTAGAATACTCGTACATATGACTTAATGGTGAAATTTCCGATACATCAGATATTTTGATGTGAATTATCTATGAAAGTAGTTGGGAGAAACTGTTTTCTCAAAACCATTGTCACAATAAAGAGTAACCGGTGTCAACTGAATAACATGTATTGTATTTCGTTTTTCTGTCATTGTCTGGAACACATTTCAAATATTATTCTTATAAGGGGCTTTTATGAAAGTTACCTAAATTTCTACATCGAAATAATTCTAAGATACTACTACAGCTGCAATGGAGTCGAATTTTTTATTTTATGCATTATCGCCTTCAAATAATTTTTATAAAAAAAAATATAACTGCCATCATATTAATTATTTGTTTGAGGTTTTGATCTAAAATAACTATTGAATGAGTTTCTGACTCATGCGACTGCTTTTAGCAACTTGCGTGGAATGACAATCATAAAAATTGAATCTTTAAAAAAGGGTGATAATCCCAGTAGATTAGCTACGAGGCTTTTGGAGAGTATTCCTGATGATGTCAACTTGGTTAGCAAAAACACCTATGAACCACAAATGAGTCACACACTGTATACGTTCCTCATTGGAAAATTGGGGGGCGGTTGCACGTTGAAACGCTGAAGACTCGTTAAATTATCATATTATTTTTTAAATTATGTATTTGCCACACTTTGTACATATTGATGCCATGTTTCTTTCATCAAACGACGTATTTTTAAACACCCTGTACACATTGAGGGATCGCATGTTAAAACGTTAGGACCCCGACACTAAAACACATGTAAAACATCAACTCCACAACACTTTTGAATATAAATACGTTGCTCATTGGGATCGCACATTGAAATGCTATACTCCTCTCAAACTAACATGTTTACATCATTCTCATTGGGATTGCACGTTGAAACGCTATACACCCTTCAAACTGTCATGTTTTTTTCCTTAACGACGTATTTCGAAACATCCTCTACACATTGAGGGATCGCATGTTAAAACGTTAGGGCCTCGACACAAGAACGAAAAACAGTCGAAACGCATGTGAAACAACATATTTTCGAACGTTAACTCTACAGCACTTTGGAATATAAATACGTTTCTCAATGGGGTCGCACGTTGAAATGCTACACTCCCGTTCAACTAGCATGTTCACACGTTTCTCATTGAGATCGAACGTTGAAACGCTACATTCTCGTTAAATTGTCATGTTTTTTCTTAAATGACGTATTTTGTGACACCCTATACACATTGAATCACACGTTGAAATGATAGAGCCCCGTTAAACTGACATTTTTTGAATGATGTATTTTGAGACACCCTGTACACATTGAAGAATTGCTAAGACGATAGAGTTTCGTTAAACTGTCATGTTTTTTCTCAAATGATGTATTTTGTCACACCTTGTATACATTGACGTTATATTTTTTCTTAAATGATATATTTTGACAAATGACTTGTATTCGAACACGAAAACGAAGGAACGCATGTAAAATTACGTATTTTGAAATGTCATCGCTGAATACGCCAAATAATTACATTATCCCATTTTTAAACGTTAACTCCACAACACATTTCAATACAAATACGTTTCTCATTGGGATTGCACGTTGAAACGCTACACTTCTCTTAAACTGTGATGTTTCTTAAATGAGGTAATTTTGGCACACCCTGTACGCATTGAAGAATCCCACGTTGAAACTATAGAGACCCGTTGAACTGTCATGTTTTTTCTCAAATCCTACACACAATCTGTAAATCCCGATGGCAGCCATGTTTTTTTCTTGTACGTTATCACCATGTTTTTTTCTTCAACGCTGCACTGAATATCCCCTCCAACCATACTGGAAGTAACAGTAGCATTCTTGAAAACAGGAACACGATCAAAATTTGACTTCCTAGAGTGCGAAATATTGATATAAATATTACTGGAGTTTTTTCCCAACACCAAATCGTCATTTTCAACACCTCGACACGTGTTTCGATCACCAAATGATCATCTTCAAAGAGGAAGATTAAAACTAATCTGACGCGAAATAACCCTATTTATGTTGTACAGGGTGTAACTGAATAAGTGTAAAACATTTAAGGAGGTGATTCCTCATCGAAAAAAAGATAGGATATTTCATATAAAGAAACTTCACTGCAGCGTACCTTCTTAAGATACAGCTCTTTAAAGGGGATACATAAAATTTGTATAACAATTTTGTTCACAAGCACTGAAAAAGTTACAATATTGAAATTAACCTGACATTTTGTACTAGCAAAAAGACACTTATCCAGTAATTTATTTGGTTTACCCCATGGTTGTAAGAGTTGGAAAACGCAACCCCTAAAGTTTATTTCCAATGTAACTTTTTGTCTTATTGTTTGTTTACCATTCAAAAATTTATTTCCGATAGCCTGTTTCATTCTAAACAAAAAATGTCTCTTGGTTTTTTTGCCCAAAATTAAATAGTTCTCAGCAAAAAACTATTTTACGAACAACTACAGAGATACATCGTCATAAATGCGAACTGGATTTATTGTTATTCTGTAGTCAGTACCTGCATTAAACGATTAAAGGGTAATAAACAAAACTAATTTATTAATAACAAAACACACATGTAGAAATCATAGTAAATGTTCAATATGTCTA
>WOGN01011010.1:0-10757 GCA_015342105.1 Leptinotarsa texana | reverse complement strand
ATGGTAGGTTGATGACTTCAGACGTGGTCGTAGAAACACGCATGATGCAGAATGCAGTGGATGTCCAAATGATGCAGTAACACCAGAAAATATAAAGAAAACCACAAAATAGCTTAGAATTAACGAAAAGTGAAGTTGCGTAAGTTAGCTGACATCAAGGATATCAAAAGAACGTGTTGGTTTCACATGTTGGCTTTACATGTTAGGAATCACACGTTAAAAGGTAAGACCTCGTTAGTCCTTAGCTCGCACAAGTTTTTCAACTTCTGAGAGTTGTCGTTCTTATGGGGGCGACAGGTAACTAACGGAAAAACAGATTTCGAACAGATTTGAACATTGCATGAGAATTTAACTATGAGAGACGTCTTGATGATTCTGAGCAGTATGTGACTATGTTTAAACATAAAAACCGGAATTTTTGCATCGATATATGACAATTGATGGAACATGGACCCATCACTTCTTTCAGGAATAAAAATGATCGTCACCTGGTGAATCTCGGCTGGAAAGGTTATAGCCTTGGTATTTTGGGATGTGCGTGGACCCCAGACCCTAAAAAATGCTCATGGCAAGCAATTTCGCTCGAATGAAGGGAAAATTACTGAAATTGCTGAACAAAAAATAGCACGTTTTCTTTTTTAGGCACGGGTCATTTCTGCCCAGGTGTTATATCCCAACTTCGAACTGTACTGGCCCGATTTCTTAGATAATTTACGTTCCTCTAATATTTCGTTTCCAACCAATATGACATTTCAGGTTAACTCAATGAAAAAATATAAACTTTTATTCTAACATCTATAATTAGATCTAAAATATCAATATGAAATATAGTGCCTCGATTTATTTCGATATTTCTGTGGCAAAATAAACTCCGGTTTAATGCCAAGGGAGGTAATAAAAAAATGTAAATGAAGTTAGCAAAGTGACCATGTAGTGACTTATTTTTACTTTAGTTTCGGAGTATTTTTCATAACCTTCTTGAAGACATAGGGAAGTCTAAATCAATTGAGAAATTAAAAATAAGATCTTCAATTACTCTCTATCCCAATTCTTGAAGAAGATTTGAACATTCAATTTTCTGAAATCATAATAATGAGTATATGACGCATATCTGTCACACGCTAGAACTGTATCACTCTTTTTGGCTGACATTTTACTACCAACTAAGTTGGCATCATCGAAATAGTCCAAGTAGACAATTCACTAATATTGCTGATAGCTGTTGATATTTTCATAAATGATATGTTCTCTAGGGTTCTCAAATCCCCAGTAAAAAGCTTCAAATTGAATTTAAAAAAAAACAAAGAACTTTTGATTGTGATTTTCAGTTCGTTGAACTCATATCTAGATACTATTACTTCATCATAACATTCCAGCCATAAATTGTGAATGTAAAAGTTATCTTGATGCCTGCGACAAAAACCATAAATTATCGTATTATGCCAAATAAGTAGTTTGGAAGTCTACAAAGTTCGCCCGTTAGCGATTATTCTTTTCGAAGAAGTGATATGTGCTTCCAGCTCAGAATATTTCGAAATGACTACTTTGATAATCTGAACATTTCGATGAATTGCTTGTTATTTAGACAACATTTTGCTCAGGAATTTCCTGTAAGGACTGACAAAATCAAGTGAGAGAAATGGGCGGTGCATTTCCAAACGAACGACCTTGGTTTTCGACCAAAAATATCGTGGTCGATACTTGTGAGATTATTTGCAGCTTCTATATTTTTCATCTCCTTGATTGGAATAACCCCTTCAATCGTTGTTCAAACATAAAAACCAAATGAAAGTATATGATCTTGATTATAATAGAAATGTACATCATTCAAATTCTCAACGAATTTTACACAAACCCAAGTTATTTAAAAACAAAAAAGACACTGGCAGTGACTACATTGATATTCGCTCTGTGGAAAAACTTCTTCGATTATTTTTAATCAGATGGATATATCCAGGTGTATATTATTCCAAAGAATACCAATGAAAAACGTTTTTATACCTCTATGGTAAATCATCACTTGAGCGCAAACGTTTGCTAACCTGCTCATGGAGGGTTTGTTCCTCCATCTGAGACAGATTCCTCATACGCGCTCAAGAATTTGGTGCAGGGAGGTCAGTTGGAGTCGTAACCTCGACATCCATCTCCTCTATAAACTCGCTCTAGATCTAAATTTACAGGCAGGTCAGTTAGAGTCGTAAGCACGACATACATCTGTCTATAGAAGTCCCACGAGTAACTATGGAAAGAAGGGCATTCACAGCAGAGCCTCGCATTACCGAGAGGGCTCCTAGTATCTCGAAGGTTCCGTAGAGATAGCTGATAGGCTCAGTGTCATTCATCCTCTCGGCACGGATACACACACCTCAGGGTTAAGCCATCGTTGGGATGTGATTCAGTTATGGAATAACAAAACCACAAGTGATTCTGTCATTTCCGTATCCGGAGGGGCTACGTGGAAGCAAGTATCCGATGGCCGGTTTACTCAACCCCCACATCCCAAGCCAATACACTCAGCATGCACAGTGGTTCAGGCAGTGAAAGTCAAACAAGGACAGCCAACACGCCTGGGGGTTGTTAGAAAATTTATAAAAGTATTGGAAAAGCAGACAAACAATCGAGTGCACCCCTTTCTCTTCCATTCGCAAAAATCCCCAGGAAAATTGTTATCATATTGGAAAAATTTATTTTTCATCCAAATCAAAACCATTCTATTTCATAATTCAATAATTAACTATAAATTTTGGTTCCAGAATACCGAATGTTATTCCAAAACCTGTCAACATTAGATCAGACGAAATATTCGTGAAAAACAACAAAAAAGATCACAAACGGGGAAGATCTGTAATGAACATCGACGAAGATGGCATCCCAGTAATCCACGGTGTGAGAGTACCTGATGATCCAAACGATACCAAAACATGGAGAAATGCCAGAGTTATCAACGGAGAGTTGGTACCTTACGAGAAAGGTTACAAACCTCCAGCAGCTGTTCCTATTGGAGAGCTGATCTATCCGAACAAGAATCAATTGAGTAAATCCCAGATGAAATCCTTGGGCCCTTTCACTAGAGATGACAATTTGAAACCCTTAGAGAGCGATAAAAAACCTATGGGGCCATTCAGTGTGAGAGATAATAAAGACGTAAAGGCTCCAAAACCCGAAGAAGAGACCAAGTCGTACGTCCGCTTCAGTAGCTCTGGCCAAGGACTTGGACCGTTCACTAAAGCTGATAATTCCAAAGCTACCGACTCCAAACTGATCGACTATATTAGGGAAATCAACGCTAAAGAGTCTTCCAAGGACTACTTCAACAGAAGGAAGCTCAGATCTTACGAACAAGAACACAATCCACAGCAATTCCAAAGGAGAATGCTTTACTATCCAGGTGAGTGTTTTCGTAATTTTCCTCTAGGTGAACAAAAAAATGGAATGACTTTCAGACAGCTCCCCAAAAACCCAAGGGAATGTATGAAACTCGATTCATCACCACTATATTGAAAGTGAATCATTATACTAATGAAGCGTCCGTAAAAAATGAATCTTTTTCAATAGATTACTTAAGATTATCCAGAACATCAATTTACTTATATAGAAAAAACTCTTATCAGTCATTGCCAAATGACGTTGAATTATGTCTTTGAGATGGTACATTCCAGAGCGGTTTGCTCTGGAAGAATTTTTAGTTTGGGCCGTGTCAGTTATTCCGTAACGTAACTGAACGAGGTTCTGACAGTCTTTTGATGCGATGGCTAAGAAACCGACATATAATGGCCTGGTTTGTAAAAGTCATGAAAATCAAAGTGGTTATGGATAACTTGCAGCAGTACTTCGTATCCACTGGCCGTAACGTAACATATTCGAGGTTACATCACGGTCACTTCTTGAAAATTAATGGTTACGATTCTTCATGGGGTTTCTTTAAAATGAAAGTTTCTGAAATGGAATCCGAAACTAGCGAGGACATCCACCAGTCAATAATACGTACGCTAAATCCGTTAGATTTTTAAAAAATAGTGAACAATTTGCTATGTTTTCAATTATTCATGTTTACTGACATCTTCTGTAATAAAAACAAAGACGAAATCTCCTTTTCAAAACATAATTTTCTCAGTCCAATTGGGTAGGAATACGAAGTGAACAACTTTTCAATTTTAAAAAGAATATTATATTTGTAATATAACTGCGAAATATATTTTTAGACTCTCTGATATCAACACATGGATAATTGTATTTTTGGTACTGCATTTCCGTCTGACACAATATTAAGATAATTAGATTTCCAGATTTTTTATTGATGTTTTCTTAAAGTTCGATATTGTCAATGTCATTAACTAAAATTTGGAGTGTTTTAAATAATACTCAACATATTATCATTTCCATAATTTACCCGAAAATACGTATTTTCTCAAAAATTATACAAACTTTTTTTATTTAGGAGAAAGCTCGTATCCAAATTCAGCCCTTTACTCGCCGCCCAGTAAACTCAGCCCGGTAACTTTCAATGAAGGAGTAAGAACTCCAGTACTCCAGTACGCCCATCCGGAACTGGGGGTACAACCAGCCAAGGCAACTCCGGAAGAAGACTTCAGAGACTCCTACAAGGAGAAACACCCATATTCTTTCGACAGTGGACGACAGTCTCAATATTACGACAATACAAACAGTTTGAACTATTACAAGTAAGGCCTTACAAAAATGTATTACTATGTCCTGTAACCCAAATAGTTATTGTCAACTTCATCTGTTTTCAATATAGAGAAATTCTTATGAAATGTATATTGAATATTACAAATTTTCAAAAATTTTTTGCCATCATAGTTTTTTCAATTTATATCAAAATAATTGTTATTGACTGAGTTCTTGAATGATTTCTCGCAAACGCAAAATGAAATAACTCACGTCGATAATTCGACATCAAACGACAAAGAAAATGATTTTAATAATAACTAATCTACAGATTGTACCTTTGAAGTTATTACATCATAGAGATAAATGTATTACCAGTATATACTTTGTCTGAAAATAAATATTTGTTAAGTTATTTAATGTTATTGTCAAATTAATTATGTCCAATGTAGGAAAAAAAAGCAAGCAATATTTGGTAATTTTGGCCTCGTTGAACCTTTCGATGGGATTTTTACTTCAAATAGCAGTCATTATATTGAATAAATGAATACTTTGAATTCAGAGAAATGAGGACTGGTTCCAATGGGTGAATTCTTTCTTCACTCCTTCTCTATTTTCATCTGGTTCATTCAAAATTCTTATATTGAATTGAAAAAGTTATATTTTCAGGAGAGGGTAATTTTTGAGAAAGAAGCTCCAGCGTCGCTGATAATGGGACTTCAAATAAAGTAAATGAAAAAAAAAATGAAAGTTGTTGATGAAAAGAGAAATGAAAATTTCTATGTTTTTTACCACTTTTATTTGTAACTGACGTTACTCGTATGACGTATAAATATAAATATTAAATATAATATATAAACAATAGTAACGGCTACATCCATCAATTTATTGAAAGTTGTTGACTTTCTACTCCTCCATCTTGATACAAAAACTGTGTCAATCTTTCAAAGAAAGGAAGCAATCAATTCCATGCAAAAAAGTAACTTTCAGGCACAAATTGGAAGAAACATTGAAATACACAAATTCTTCTATATAAACACTGAATTATACCTACAAAAAACATGTTTCTATACTCAATTTATATTCCAAACATTCGTTATGAAATTGAATCAGATATCATTCAAAGGATTCCTATAAAATATAGTAAATGGAAAAGGTAAAATTTCACTTACATGGAACACTGTCATCCTCACTTTGAGACATCCGATATTTCGCCGTCAGACACTTGCTTCATCAGCTTTTCAGAACTAAATCTGGATAACATTATAAAAAAACAATCATTTCATTCATAAAATTGAAAGGGTTATATCTTTAGGAGAGGTTAATTTTTGTGAAAGGAAGTTTTTAGCTTTCTACTTCTCCATCTTGATACAAATGAATGTGGGAATCTTTCAAAAAGGGAAAAGCTGAGAGTAATTTTCTTCAATAATAAAATTCAGATCCAAAGTGACTTCTGCTGTTTGTTATAGCCGTCCAGTATCCAGCGCTGTTTATTTTATATGTGCTAAGATTTGCTCTGAGAATAATTGTAAAAACTTCCATTATTCAATAAGGGAAGGGGCTTGAAGTTTTTAAAATAGAAATGGGGTCAAATTGATTCTTCAATGAAAAGGGTTTTCAATTCTCCATCCACTGATTTTTACTCTTGAGATTAATGGATGGTAGACTCAGTACAAGAACATTGGCCACTGTAACCTTCGTCAGTCATATTGGCAACATTTGAAAAAGTATAAGTTGAATTCGTATAAGATTCGCTAGTGCAAGAACTGAATAAAAAGGATTTTGATCATTGCAATTTCATAATGTTCAAAAGTATTTACTTTCTGTAGAAATCATAATATTTCTGTAAACTGTAAAAGCTTAGTAGTTTGACAACAAATTCCATTTGTTCTTTCAGGGATTTCAGAACATATTAGACAATGGAAGTCTGAACCAATGAAATTCACAAAAAATGACGTTTTGTGACATGACGTCACATCTGATGTTTTAGTTAACATGAGGAGCATTTCCTCCAATTTTACTATTTTGTGAGATCATCCTTGACTTTAACGTTCATAAATGGTTTGCATTTTTCTGAAAACATATTCCATGTCTTTCAAACCAGTAGATCTTTTCCCAAAATCAAAACCTTTTTCAATCAGGTTTCACTCATTCCATTTTCAGTTAATACTTGAAACTTAAATATCAATAATGATAATAAATAATAATATTATCAAAATTTTAACTTCAGATCACGATATTGTCGTTAGACTGTGATGCGAAAGTGGACATGGATACCTAGATATATTTTTTTCTCAACTTTTCCTTATAAAAAAATACATATTGTCACAATTTAATAATAATATCGTTTGTAAATAATAGGGTGTGTTAAATTTATTCGAAAAGATCTCGCCTTCAAGCCAGCAAGTATGCATGCATTCCCAACTACACACTTTACTCTCTTGTTAAAATAAAGAATCGTGACCAAGACTTTGTTCTTCATTTTCCAGAAAAGACGTTATCAATTATCCATATAACACATATTACATCAAAACCAAAACAGAACAGCCGTTTTGGGTCAAAATAACAGAAAGCATAAGAGACAACATGCAGAATGGATTAGAGCGCATGCAGCAACTCACTCGTCCAGTATTTGAACCAATAGTAGAAGCTACTCAGAAGATATCTAAAAATCTAGGATTTTCCAATAACCCGCAACAGGCTCAAGACAAAGTTGGTCTCATAACTCCGGCTGGTACATCTGTTATTCTTCCTGCATTGGGTCTAGTAGCTGGAGGAGCAGCATTAGGTGAATAGATTCAAAAGCTAACAGATCAGCAGCAATAACATTCTTATTTCCTATTCAGGTTTAGGTGCCGCAGCTGTGGGAAGATTTCTGAACCCCATCGAATACAGATCCTTCCATGACGTGAACCCAAACGACATTCTGCTGATAATGGAAGAACCCAAACAAAACAAGGAGGAGGAACGTAAACGATTCAGAAGAAATGTCCAAGATGAGTATTATATGCAAGACCTGGCTACTAATGTGGAGAAAGATGTGCATTTGAAAAGTTTATCTGCTGCTCACTTTTGGTCCGATACTCCATGTTCCAAGAGGTTATTTTGTGAAGCCATGATGCAACAAAATCCAGATGAAGTACTTTTTATGGAAAAGAAGATGGATAAATTGATGTCATCGTAAGTATTTACTATCCGTCAACCAATACAAGACTGTCACTTTGAAGTACCATTGAGAAACATAATGAAGAAAATTGAATAGTTTCAATTGTTACTATCATGCATAATTCACCTGATATTGAGAAAAGTGTATAGAGGACACAGAATATGTTGATTTTGAGATGATTTGTCGCGAAAATGAATTGTATTTGGCCGATGAAAGATACATTCCTCAATCTAGTCTTGCTATTTTTATTCGATAATATGTTTGCGTACTGGGAATCCAAAATGTTATCTGAATAATTTTTCTTCTACTAGATTCAAGAGATGGAGAAACTGAAACAGGAACTTCCTAGGTTGTGACAGTATATCACGTGATCAAAAACATATTGTCAAGTCTGAATACGCCTGCTGGGTGAGATGTCACCCATGGAGGTTACTTTCCTCCTGAATAATACCTCATCCTAAAACTTGCGTATTCATGCTGAAAGGAGGTATGACTCTGAGTCCACTCCACGGAGCCTTCGGGATACTGGACGCCCTCTAGTCATACAAATCCTTGTTTATCACAGTGATCAAGGGTTTTTAAAGTGATCGAAGTATCCAACCCTAGGTTGGAGATGGATGTGGAACTAATGATCTCAACTGTCCTTCCAGCAACATCGGGTTGAGAGCAAGAACTTCTCCAACTCTTGATCCTGGTTAACAAACCTAGGAGACTAGGTGATGCGTCTAAGGAGCGACTTATTATCTCCTTTGGAGCACAATATTGTATAAATCTCTCCTGCAGTCAATTCGTGAGCGGCATCACCAGGAAAAGAACTTACTTTGAGCATATCAGCAAATGCTTGCGACTCACTCAAACTAGAGGCAAAAAACCCTGGGTCATGGAAAATATGCCAATGAAAAACAAGTATACCAGATGGATATATCTATAAAATATTCGTTAAGGTTTGAAATATATTGAATTTATCTATTGATGTCTTCAGAAAAATATAATATCCGACCAGTCATTGAATCTTGGAAGTGGTCCGGTTTTTTATCAGTAACATCAGTAACATTTGTTTTGGTATCAGTGTCGAATATAATTTTTTGCTCGTTTCTGAAGATTACCAAAATTGGTGAATACTGACGAATAATATTTTCAACAAATACTCAATATTTTCATCTAATATTTCATTATGTTTGTGTCAACATAAATGATACGGTACGAGTGATTCCCAAAACTTCAGTAGTTAATTGATCGACGTCAAACAATATGGGATGAAAATAGCAACACATTCTGATTTGTCACGGAATCATGGTAATTCGATTGATGTAGTAGCTACCTTCCTATCGAATGCATTCACCAAATACACAATCTGATTACTGCAAATTATGATGTTCGATATTGACCTTATCCATCACAATACTTTGATTCGCCGCCATCTCTTTCATGTTTTTCCCATCAACGGAAGTGGAACGAAATGAAATAATTAGACGAGGCGCTTTTGTTCATCCATAAAAAAGTGAATTTACTCTTATTGCTTTCACTATGTTGCCTTTTAAACTTGAAATTGATAAATAATATATTCAACTTTAATAGTAGCTTTCTTTTCCGGATAGTCATGCACCAGGTCTCGATCTCTATCTGCTACAGGAAACAACACAAGATTAAAAGGGATGGTTTGACATTTGACAACTATTTCGCCGAATACCAAAACCAATAATGGAATGAAATTTTACCCATAGGTGAAATTGGGACCCCTGACTCGAGGTTAATCTATAAATCTATGAGTTTTATTCCATTATCTTCGAAAGTGCAGATATCTGAGATACCAAGCAATCTGTCAGAGTATTGAACCTTGCATTCATGAGGGGCTTCTTTGAATGTGGGCAATCCTTCATAAGCACGAAGAGAATGAGGAGAACCCTACTAGCAACTTCTCTGACTTATATCGAGAGTAGTACATACCTACAATACAGTAAAGGGACTTCGGCGGATACGAAGATTATCGGAAAGTTTGATATTGCTATCATTCATGAACCCCGAGTATACAAGAGAAATTATGGAATTTGGAAAGATCTGGCTGGAGTTAATTCATATCTGTACTTCATAAATTCCGAGAATAAGCATGAGTATTTGAAAAGGATTGAATATAATGTACCAAGAACGGTAGTTAAATTGAAGATAGTTGGTGACGGAGGTTCTGAGAAAATCGTCAATAAATCAGCTTACCCCTTACCATAGTCACCAACCACTACCATCTAGGGATTTAAAAGAACTCAACTGTAGTGAGAGTCAGAATACTGACTCTCACTACAGTTGAAATATCGTAAATATAAGCAATATACACGAGACATAGGGAGGTGGCAAATAAACTTTAGAATTTGAGAGTCTCTTACCTTTTTCANCTGCGTAAGATGAATATTATTCCACAGTCAGTTAGATATTGAATAGACATATTCTCTGGTGAAATGAAAATCTGGTATAGATGACACAACAAACTAGAACAACAGAAACGTCAGTTATATAAGATCAATGAAAAAGCTGGAAACAACAAAGACTTGTAAAAAGCAAAGTGGATATACCAATGCGAGTATGTCGAAAAGTATGTGCCTAGAATATACTTTGATATGGATCTCAATAAATAATATCGAAACAAATACTAGGGAGAACACAAAAACAGGAAGAGAGGCTATCAGAGAGCTTCTGTGTGTACACTTTTCAGAGTTACATATCACAAATGCAACACCAACGATATATATCGATGTCTTGTTTTTCCGGGTGTTCATCCGTTGTGTACTATTCGATAGTCGACGTTTCGCCATCATCTCAGATGGCATCATCAAGACGAGTTACTGCTTTGCTTCGAGACGTGTAACTGATGTTTGGTTCTTCTTGTGTTGTTTTTCTATTGTTTTACTTGCGTAAATTGTATGGATTTGTTACCTGTTTTTCTACCTGAGGGTTGTTAATGGTTTCTGGC
>WOGN01011009.1:0-10182 GCA_015342105.1 Leptinotarsa texana | reverse complement strand
ATGATAGAACTGGAAAACCAGAGATCATTATGTTATACAACAGCACCAAAGGTGGAGTGGATACAGTTGACCAATTGTGCAGCAATTACAACTGTGGTCGAAATACACAGAGGTGGCTTCTGGTAGAACTTCTGATTGATGTTTTCATGTTTCAAGTATTTCACTGTATTTCTATTGGAATCTGTTTTCATTTGAGGTTATTGTATTTGATACATGTTTCAATTCTCTTTCAATTGATTTTTTATTTGATTTGTAGTTTATTTCTTGAATAAATCGTTTTTAATTTGTATGTTATTTTTCTCTTTGCATGAGATATATACAAAATCATGAGTAAACAAACCGTAAAATAGATAACTGTCTGTGAGACCGATGCGGGTAACGCATCCCAAACTTTCATGCGGGTACCGAAGGGTGAAAAGATATATCTTATATCTTTCCCAAAGATATAAGATATGTTAAAAACAAGAGATAGGCAAATTTGAATCAACGTGGAGGATTTTTCAGTTCAAATTAGTATACACTTGCAGAGCTCGGCAAACGTAATAATACATGTGTGAAAAATTACGAAGCATTGATATGATTTTCGCAAAATGAGGGTAAAATTGAGCAAAATCAAAGTTTACCACTTTCTCTTCGGTACTAGGCTTACAACACAGGTCTTACTGATATAGCGGAGTTTCTTTGTCAAGTAACCCAAACACCTCAATTTTATCCTATTATAATACTTGCCCATGAAAATATCTTCCATCTGTGTAGGACCCCAGTGTAAAATCTGTTCATTATGGTAGATACAAAATAATCGAAAAAGATTTGCACTATCTACAGACACATAAAACACTTCCTCCTTAAAATCACAACACACCAACGTCACTTTCCAACACATACTGGCGCGTACGCAAACACTGTTCTACATTGTTAGTTTCTCATAATACTGAATTCAAACTGTTTTCGATAGTATCTATGTTTGAATAAAACAATTCTTTTCAAGAAATGAATGAAATACTTCTTTGAAAGAAACCTTGTTCAATCTATACCAAATTCCTGTTATCTTCAGTCGATCATAAGTTTTGTATATAGATTCACAAAACCTTTTTTATAAACGAATTGAATTATTCGAAGGGATACAGTTTTGAATTCGAACAAACAATATGTTTTCAGATCAAGTTGATATTGCTCTTCATTTGAAACAGTTTATTTTTCTTTTTAAATAGGTGGTAGATTTTTAGACGATATTTTATTTTCTTGATTCAAAATAGTTCATCTTTGCAATGATAAAATCAAACGAATGATATTGTTGAAAGGCCAAGAAATTTGATTTCTTCGTTAAAATGATTGTGATTCTCTTGTGGAACATGGCGCTGTTGGCATGAAGTAATAGATTCTTCGATAGAGATAAAAATATCAAAGCAACCTGTGATTTTTTTTAAAAGAAATACTTTTTAATGTGTGGTCATAATCTCACATTTGTGTTGAAAATATCTGGTATTCAGAAGTTTCAATGAAATGTACATGATTTTTGAATAACATTTGCTGACTCACATATTATCGCTTAATACATAGGTTAATTTGAGAATCAACAATTTGTCTTTTCCAAAATCCAAAGTTTTTTCAAAACTTTCAAATTTATCAACTAGTTGAATAGAAAGACAGGCATTCAGTCTCTTGTAACATATACACAAATAATATGATAACAACTGTAACTAACTATTCCTACTAGCAAAAATATATCCAAGAAGGTCAAGATGAACGTTAAACCTTTCTATGGGTTTGATACACGAGTATACACCCCATCATCATACAAATTCAGTGAAGTTGCTCTAACAAATATTTAAAAAAAATATATCAAGCATGTTTGTGAAGAGCCACTCGACGGAGTATAGTCGTTGCAAATGAACCTTTTGGAGTTTCGAAATAAACAATTGAAATTTCAGTCAACCCTATGAAGTATTTTGTTCTGAGATTATTCTTAGATGATCCAGCAGTTTTCATAATGTGCGATTATTTTCAGGTCTAATTTCTTTTATTTGTGTTCCACCTAATATGCACATGTGCTAAATTCGTCACTAAATAATTTTTTATAGTTTTGTCACTATAATGAATATTTTTGTCACGTCTATGCTTCTCATTAGCAATAAAAGCTCGATTCCTCGGTAACTTGGAATTTCTACAATCATAGATGATGTGAATGATCTGAAAGTTGCCTATAGTTGCGCCATTAGCATAGCTACATCAGTTAAACACCATATAATTCTAATATAATGTTTATCTCTCAATCAAATCCTCATTCGATAAACCCATATGATTATGAATATAGCAAAATGCTTAGTATATTTTTGATTATCACACGTCTGCTTTTCATGAAAGTATGATGCAATTCCCAACATATAAGGTCAGAATATACAATAATGATGTTGAGTACCAAGTTAAAATATAATATTGCCAGATCACGGTAGTTTTTGAAACGGAAATTCGAAAAACATCATTTTCCTCAATTCCTCAGGAACTCAGTTTCCATTTATAAAACAAATCTCGTATTTTCATCAGTTTTAAGTAATCGAATACCAATTAATTTGAGTGCATGTCACTAGATTTCAAACATCAAGCGTCCAAAAGAGTTTATTATTTTCAACACTACCCCATTACCCCAAAAACCTGATTGAGCTCAACAAAAAAGGAAAAGATTTTTCGAAGAAAATTGATTTGAAATTCAACAAAAAATATTTTGTTGAATGGTTTTTCCGGAACATTTGACTAAATAGGACTTTTCAATTACAATCTTTCTTGTTGGAATCTTTATTTCCGTCCGACCAAATATATAAATGTCGTAAAACTATACAGATAAACAGTATTTTCCAAGCAATCCATCAGATATATATTTCATTCGATGACTAAAATACACACTTATTCTCATATGTAGATTGTAACAAATTCGATAATGTTCCTAGGAAATATGACGATACGTCTGAGGTTAATAGCTATCACTTCCGTATGAACACTGATATCCAATATCACTATACTCAACTAATTTCCTTATTGAACATATCTGAAGTATAGGGTTACTGTAACTAGAAACAGTCTTGTGAGAGTAAGACAAAAGTGTAAAATTATATTTTGAGTTCATAAATTACTATATGAATATTCTCTGGTATGACAGTTTTTTCAAGGTAAATAAGACATTCAATTAATGACAAATGTAGCTCGAACTTTATGTATTATGTGTCATAGTACTAATGAATAGACGGAAAACATTTCCTTCACTCATTTGGTTTATGATTGAGTGAGAAATAACTTCAATGGATATTTTGCGGTAATTTTTCATTGTGAATGTCGTTTTTAGGTTTCTTGACTGTCTTTCTATCCAGAAATGTTCCAAAACGTGTTTTCAATACAAGTGGTAATTCTAGTGATAATTTATTTAATTTGGAATATTCAGAATTAGATCACATGGAGAATCATTTGAAGAGGACTTTCTATCAAAATCATTCCATCCAGTAAATTTGAATGTAGTATCAAAAATATAGAAAGGAAATTGATAGACAGATACGACTGTCTAGAAAGAAATCTCATTATAAAGATCAATGAGTGTGGCATATAGAACAATACTTCCACCATTGAACAGAATGAAAATTAGACATTTCCAGAGAAAATCGAAAATCTAATTTTTATGAGATACAGGAAAATAGGTTCAATAGCGTTGGACATAGAAGGAATGTGGATTGGAATGAACCAAGCAGAGGCAGACATAATGACTAGAAGATAGCCAAGCTCAGTTCTTCAGATGGTTGAATGCTGCTTCAAAAAAGTTGTTCAATCTTTGTTTTACATACACGAGAGATCTCTCTCTGAACATGAGACAATTTCAACTCCATAATTTAGACTAGCATAATCTGTCAGATAGAGTTAATTTCTTCAGGGAGGAATTTGCAGATTTCAACATAGAGATGAATCATCTTTTCGTGTGTTGCTTTCAAAAAACTGGGAGCTAGGTCAAAAGTGGGTATATCTATTCGATCTTCCATAGCAGCCATATTCGAATGAATAAATCCAGCTATTCAACGAGGCAGATTACTACGTGGGTTATTGATTTTTCAGGTCAGCTGGCAGAAGTGATGATTTTGTCAGTCAAAAGCTGGAAACCCAATAAGGTCCACGACGGGGTAGGCACAGAAAATGTCCTCTGCTATAAGGTTGTGAATTCCTTGGTGAAAAATACACCTCCTCGAAGTTGACGGACTATGGTATCCTCAATATAGTGAAGATCTAATCGGTGGTCAGTATTCGACTAACCTTTTCAGGTAGTTGAGAAATACGAATGTTTGACAAGGTATAGATCTTCTGTAACATATTTCACATCCTTTCAGTGCTACGGGTAACTCACTGCGCCCATCAACCAATAGAGCAGCCTTCTAGACCGTAAGGTCTGAAATCGAACGGGTGTGAAGTCTACTGAAACAGCCCCTAAGGCGGCCACAATATCTTTCACTACCCGTTGCAGGGCGTGTATGAAACTTCATGAAGTAAATGAAATATATAAATCAAATTAAGTAGTTTATTTTATGTCATAAGTAAAAACTCATAAATGCCAAGAATATTAGTATTCAGTTTGACATTCGGCTAACTCATAGCCGTATTAATTTCCGCAGCATTTGATTTCATTTGGTTACTGAAACATGTCACACTAAATTGAAATTTTCTTCGTACTTTCATCGAAGTATGGAATTTTTTCTTGACGCCAAATATGCCACAGTCATGCTGTCGTCATCAGAGCAAATTGAATTTCTGGTCTTCTCTAACGATTCGTTAATGTTGAAAATGGATTGAAATGGATTGATCCTTCCACCAGGTGTCATCTACATACGAACGTTGAAAAAATTCAACTGATGAAAACTAACGATGTGGCATATATTCATGTGTATCATTTTTCAGCAGAAACCAAATCCATCCCAATCAGCATCTGAGTGAAAAATAATCGACCACCCATCATTACCAGCCAGCGGCCATAAAACAAAGGATGGTTGGAAACAATATTGATTCTTGAGAAATATCAGCGTAGATGATGAAAGTATTTGAGAGAGTACTACAAACAGCTACTTCTAAGGGAAAGTCTGATAATCCACGAATAGGGATGGTCTGGCAAGCCGATTGAATTGAACTTCATTCACTACACACGCAATGTTATGATCGCTGGATAGGTTGAAGTTTAATGAATATACAATAATATGTTGATGAACAACTTTCCGAATGATTTTCAGTGTTACTTATATTAAAGCAACCGGCTGTTTTCAAAACGAAAACATTCTTATGTCAAACACTGGTTACACTAAGAATTATGTTTACAGTATTCTTTGTGTTCAGACTCATTCTGGTAAGGTTTCAAAATCTTCGAAAGTGAGAACCTCTGCAGGGCAAATTTTGACAAAAGATGGTACACATGTAATGAATTTGGACAACGTTAAATTTATAATGACAGAGCCCAAAGTAACCGGAATTGCCAGAAATGAATTTGATTATTCTAAAAACCAATCACGATACAAACAATATATTTCAGTAACTGATTGAAAAATATATCTCACAAGATACATGCATTCATTCTGACATTGAATTGATCCATTTATGTTCATTTGGTTAATTGATTTCTTTTGGTGAATTATATCTCTTCGAATTGTTTAAGTGAGCCATTTTCAGGTAATTCACCAGCCATCAGTGAATCGGTAAACTGAGAAAAGACAATGATAAAATGAAAACATGGTACAAGATTTTCTAGTTTCGTTGATCAATGGTTTGAGTGCATCGATGACTCAAGTTGAAATCATAGAGGTGCAATGATTTCAGCTCTATTGAAACAAGTCAAAGGTGCATGCTATGCCATGTCACCAGACATAAAACTTCTCCTCTTCTACCTTTCTATTTTCAAATTTCCTTTCGTTTTCAGTTCTGTTGCAAGATATCAACATCGATTTCAGTTTATATAACACTATTTTCAGTTTCTCGGTAAGTGACAAAAAAAACCCGATATAAAAATCCAAGTCAAGTGAGTCTGTTAAAAAAATAAATACCCACCAAGTGTGTGCCTTTCAATTTTCCAAATACCCAATTTTTCTAAGAAATAGAAATGAAGGATGAACATATCCTCATTACCTAATAGAATATATGTCAGGAATATATGATTTTAAATTTGAACTTGAAACTTTGGAGCGTATGATCCACTCAACTTTTTCAGAACTGCTTTGAGAGATTCACATATTTCTACTCTATACATAAAAGATGCTGAAAAAAGAATAATTTCAGTAATGGAGTGACTTGAGGAAATTATTTTCGATACGAATTTCTCCGTCGATTGTGTGATATTATCAGTTCTGAAATCCATTCAAACGAAGAAATTTCATCTGCAGTATATGTTTCAATTCAGATAAGAGCAGCGAATGAAACACTACCTTCCACGCAACATGATCATTTTCTTTCAAGTCAAGGTCACAGACCTACAACAGGATATGAAATGAACTTCTCATTGAGAATGAATCTAGTGCATTATTGCATGTACCTAATTATATCTCGCTCCATTCCGTAACCTACACCTATTTTTTCTTGTTTTTGTTGACAATAATTGTTATGTATCGACACCGTTTTCCTTGCAAGTTGGACTGGGATAAATTGAAATGCACATTAGTAAATGTATTTAAAAGGTGTAGGTTGTGATCGCACAGCAAACTAGTTTAGTTTTTGTCCTCGGGTGTATAACTGAAAGTCACTACGAAACCAAAGAAGGAATGCCCATTGAATCGGTAATTTCTGTTACATAATCCTTATGTGGAAATGTATCGCATTTGCGGGGTTAATGGAGTGAGACTTGCATTTCAGAATTATTGAAGGCCACATTTGCATGAATTTTTTGGTTCACGAATGAAAGAAATGAATACATTAAAAAATTCTAATATATAATCAGTGAACCTTCATTATATATTTCATCTACAAAATGTGCAAACACTTCCTATGACAGAGGATATAGAGGCAATTTCTTTCGTTTATACATACAGTCGGTTTAGTTCCACTATAACTTCAGAAATTTACGTCTTGAATGGGTTTATAGTTTGAAGATATGTTCCAACAAGTTACTTAAAATATGGTTTGGTATCTCTAAAATCACTGAATCACTGCTACTGAAAAAATGATCGCATAGAGAACACGATTTCCTGAAAACTGGTGAACCAAAGGTCATAATACTAATCGATGATTCTGTTGAGGTGAGAGTCTCAATTGGCAGATGACGAATTACAAAAGTGAAAAATCATGTTTTATTTCACTCACCTAGATGAATAGAATCATATGATTTTCATAGCATTTCTTCATTACCATTTTCTGTTAGGAATCACACGTTAAAAAATAAGACCTTGTTAGTCCTCGCACAAGTTTAGACTTTTGAGCGTTTTCGTTCGTAGGGGTGCGATAGCTGATAAATGGAAAAACATATTTTAAACAAATTTCAAAATGAGACACTGAACAGTTTCGATTATAAACATTTAAGCTATGAAAAGAATGAACTACACACATTTGAACAGTCTTAATTGAATAATAAGCAAGATACACATATTGAAACCGTTAGTACACCAAGTGAAAACTTAAGTAACTTCGAAACTGACAATATTGAAAGACAAACTCGTTCTGATCACTGAATTCAACTTTTAACGTCGTTTAGCAGAAGTTGTCATATGCCAATAAACACAGATACCTTTTTCAACACATTTGGAAAATATGATGCATGGGAAACATGACGAACTGGAAACCCTTTTCACATCAAAATATGCATCTATCCATGGAGAACACAAAACTAAACTTAACTCATAATCTCAAAAAACGGCTGGGGTGATGAACACTTTCTACAATTATCAACTATTTGATTTATTGAATGGGGATGATAACAGAGAAGAGTTACTGAAAAACTAACTTTCAGTTTGAATTTCATGTGATAAATTTATTAGAAACATTATAGTTAAACTACATGGTTTCCAGTTTTCACATCGGAAAAAGTCTGTAATGGATATCAATGGCAAAATTAATACAACCGTTCCGTTTCAAAAGTAACCAACAACATTATCTTTTTCAGGTAACGCTATAGAATACTCAGGTTGGTAGTGATTTTTTCGAACATATCTTTACTGAATTCCTACTTCTTTTCAAGATTGGAAGCTCAGAAATTTTTATTGACTTTTATAATTTTCCCAAAATTCCACCTTTAATTTTTATTCACAACCCTTGCAAGAAGTACAACAAGTTGAGATGTTTTCAAAATATTTTACGGAAACACTAAGGTAGCTCAAAATTTTTCTAAAAAATGAACAGTTTATCAATGATCAATAACTGCTCTACTGAATTTTGAGACAGCTTAATATCAATATAGCGTCTGGTCCTGATGACGTGACCATCATCATACATGAAAAGTGCGTCAATATTTTGCGTACTTTTCAGCCTGTCTTACAAAAAAGGGGTTTTTCCTTTTTGTTGAAAGATTGCTCGCGTTCAGCTTATTCTCAAGAATAGCAAAAAAATCTTATAAGTAATTACAGACTAGTCGCTTTGCTATCATTGATATAAAAAATCGTGAAGAAAGCTGTATCTTTGAACATTTGGAAGGCTTCAACATATTGAGCGATCATCAATATGGCTTTCGGAAACGAATACCAACAGGCGACTTTCTATCGTATGTCGCCCATATTTGGAATCACACAAGTGAGACATGGAGAGTGAATAACTGTTGCGCTTGAAATTTGTAAGACCTTCGACCATGGTTGGTATGAGGGTTTGCTGATCAAACTTCCATACTATCGCTTGTAGGCTCTTCAGCCTCCTAAAAGAACGTTGCCTGCAAGTGGCCGTCGATGGATACTTTCACCATCAACGCTGGTGTTCTTCAGAGATCCATATTGTGTCCAACCTTCATTTTATTGTTTATCAACGACTCATTGGAAAACACCAAGATTCCAAAATATCGCTCTGCTGATGATAGCACACTTATCTCGTCATTGTATTTGACTTCTAGAACATCGGCTGCTGATGCACAGCTTCACTGGCAGCAGGAGGTTGCATATCTGCTTACAAAGGCTGCTTCTCAAAAGTTCGGAATACTGTTTCGAACCAAGAAACTGTACACACCTTAGCCACTTTTGATGCTTTATGGAGCTCAGATCAGCCCTTCTTTGGAGTATTGTTCTCATATATGGACTTCCGTCCATGGAGCTGCTGGATTCCAACTGGAAAAGAGCCATTCGCCTGATTGGAGCTTCGAACATCATTTCCAACCTTGATAGTCTGGAACATTGAAAAAAGGTTGGAGATTTGTCTTTCTTTCATAGATACTTTTACGGGATGGACTGTGGCTCCTCATCGTTTCAAAGTTCAACACAGTACATTGCTTGATAACTCTTTCATTGATCTGGAATACATGTATGTGGAATAAACTTCCGATAACGTTTTTCCAAACGAATTCAATCTCCAGCTTCAATGATTTCCCTGTATTTCTTGTGTTCTGTCCTTGAAAATAACTGCATACTGTATACGAAGGATTCAGTATGATTTCAGTTTCAGTACTTGTTTACCTCAATAGTTTCCGGTTGACAGTCTTCAATTTCATCCTGATATTTTCTTGCATTCTCAAAATAATCCATGACGTATTCAAAAATTACTTCATTGTGAGATTTGCACTAAACAATTTTAAAATCGCAATACATGTTTTGCTATACAATAATTTATTGAGGCTTGTTTTTGCTCTAAAGGCACGCCTGAAGAAGCCATTTTTAGCGAAACAGGTGATGCGTTCTTGTGAAACTGTTTAGTGGAAATCTCATAATGAAGTGTTTCTTGAATACTTCAAATAGGAAACGCGATCATACAGTATTTAACGATAAAATCCTTCTAGTAATCACCGTTAATTCATAATATATACCTACTGTTGAATCGATACAATAATCTTTTACAAAAATCTGAAATGACCTGGAATAGCATTAACCGACACAGGAAGCAAAACCGTATGATATTCAAGTTCATCAATATAATAATTGTTGATACAATGTTGGATGATGCAGTTACCCTAATTCAGTGTTTCCCAAAGTGTGGGTCGCGACCCCCTGGGGGGTCGCAATGAGGTACTAGGGGGGTCGCCGGAAATTTCCAAAATAAGACAAAAACACT
>WOGN01011005.1:0-10183 GCA_015342105.1 Leptinotarsa texana | reverse complement strand
TGAGTACCAGATTCATCCACAAATGCACCACATTTACAACAAAAGTGTTGAACACACAGTGGTGTACCAAGTCGAAATCCGATGGCAAGTCTGAAAGTCCTTGAAATTGGTAGAATGCCATTCCAATTTTCGCCATTTCGATTATATTTCTTTGAACCCCTTCATTTGATACACATATCATAGAAGTGCCTATCCTTCATACTGTTTTCGGCAAATCCTTTTCGGTATTTCGATTTTGAAGTACTTTCTTCAGCAAACCCTTTGTTTCATGTTCAAAAAAAATTATTATGGAGAGTCATAAAATTGAATTTTGAAGTCATGTTACGGTGATGAATAGAATGCGAGCCGTCGTATTGTCAATGTTCAGTTCAGGAACTTATCTGTTCAAAATGTAGCGTCCTTGGACAAGTACTAGTAATAATAACGAATGTGATAACGACGCAAACTTTTTCCTGTGAAGTGATCCCAAAAGCAATGGTGAACAATGCTTAAAAGAGATACCAGTGAATAAGATTAGGGTGCATTGGAATATTGAAACATGAAAGCTAATATTTTCAAGAAATGGTTTGAAAACACATTGATCCCAAATTTGAATGCGAATAGTGTAATAGTTCTTGACAAAGCTTCTTTTCATTCGCGACAGCTCATCAAAGTACCGAATAAAATTTCGAGGAAAGATGAAATACAAAGTTTTTTGATGGATAACAATTTGTATTTTGAAGATAACTATACCAAAAAGCATCTACTTGAAGTTTTACAGACAAAAACATTTGAAAAAGTGTATGCCCTTGGGAGTATTGCTGAAAATTATGGACACACCATACTGAGACTTCCCCTCTATTTTTGTTTTCAATCCTATCAATTTGATTTGGGGAAAATTGAAACAAAGCATCAGACGTAAAAATCATTTTCAAAAATTTGAAGAAGAAGAAGTATCTAATATTACCGAAGAAGACTGGCAGAAAAGAATTGAAAAAGTAAAGCTTTAGAAGAAAGTTAGTGAAGTGTTTTTCTATATTATTGAAGGGGAACTGTTCAAACGCAGGTTGCACTATATCGTTTACTTGAACTGCACTCCTGGATAAAAATTCATAGCTGCTCCACATTGACATAACTGCGAAAGCGTAGAGGGCCATATACTTTTATTATTTGTTTTTTGGAAATCTCGACTGAAACTTCAAATTTCGACTTTACTTTTGGAATTTCAGCTTCAATCTTGAAATTGGAATTGAATCTCTCATTTTTGAAATCGAAGAATTGGTATTATACCCAATTATCCGGTTTAGGGTGATTTTGTGATCGACTATGTAGTGAAGAATGTACTCCGCATTACCTTGATGAGAGAGTCTCCTGTTAGCATGACAGATATCACTATCGTTACTGATAATTCTCTTCAGTTCATTTTCTTTTTATTTCTGAAAATAGTTCGCTCCTAATCTTCAGAAGTATATCGAAAGCAATACGTATTTGCGTCAAGGCCGGCCGTAATTTTCATGAGGCAAAAATAGTGTCCAATATAAATTTATTGATAATCCGATCTGCAGAGGAAATAATTTAGGCAATTTATTGGAAAATGTTCTTATAGTGAGAGCTAGAAGAATATCAATCTCGAACGATTTTCACTGTAGTGAATAATCCCCTGAAGTCCACGATAACAGTTGCCCGACAAACTAGAGATATGGTATGAATTAAATGAAGATATATTGATGTCCAAACGTTTGATTGCAAATTGAACGGAAATGTCAACCAATGAAATGTCCGGTATTGGTCAGACATAAACCCACATATTTATTGAGAAGGAGGTAACAGTCAAACTCCTGAGAGATTGAATGTTTGGACAAGATCATTCGAAAAATCATATTGTTGGCCCTAAAGACCAACTTCATTCGCCTTCGAATTCAAGAAATTGTAATAAACAGTCAGAAATAACTTTATACTTTTCCAAATCTATAAGGGATACGTTCGATCAGACACAACCAGGAATGTGGATTCGTAAACGCGATCCGTTAGAATGACCTGCTTGTTCGCCGGAGTTGATTCCTCTCATTTTCTCCGTTAGGGTTGAATTAAATCGAAAGCTTATGTTACACAATTTGGGGCAACACGAAAACATAGGAATATAATTACTGAATCTTGTACTAGCATTATCCTAGAAATATACCGTTTTGCTTTCCGAAGGTCAAGAGAAAACATATTGAAGATTTCCACAAATGATTTTGTATGTTCGGGATGAATAATAATGAGGTTGAAATGAAATGCTCTCGTTAAATGCCTTCAAAATTAACAATGATATACGAAAGTTGCAGAATTTCTAGTTCCGAACTCCTACATCAATGATTCCGCAACGTTATCAAAATCTCAAAAATTGAAGGTAAATGTATGGAGAACTCAAATACCTTTTACGCTCCTCCATCACCCCTCTATATTTTGAATAAAGGTTGAAATTATCCGATCGCAGGCAAGTAAAATCACACTATTGGCTTTTTTATCAAGTAGTATTGAAAATAATTTGTTTTCAAACAAATTATATCCGACTCTGATACCTTGCCCGGCTCGAAAGTTAAGAGGATATATTCTATGTATCCCCAATAGTTCCGGCAGGTGAACCAACAAGAGATAGGAGTAAAAACCTTGCACAAACATCCACACTTTTTAAAAACTCCATTTTTGTCACAAATCTAGAGAAATAAGGCATTTTACTTTTCGTACTGCTACACGTGCTAAATGGAATTCTACAATGTTGTATTATGATTTTATTCGAGTAAAGTAACCCTCTATCTATTGAGCATAAGCTTTCAATTTATTCGAAAGAAGGTATGAACGTACATATAGTATGCAAAATGATCACTGTCAAAATTACTTAGATTCAAAAAAGCTTTTATTACGATACTTCGAATAAATGAAAGGAAGTAATGGATTTCGGATTGTGGCTTATTTCAATTTACCACGAAAACTCTACCCACACAGAATTCCTTGAGCCCCTACAAATACCGTATTCGTGATCTCAGTGATTTCTGCTGCCTTTTGAAGCCAAACAATTTGGTTTCTGTTATAGTTGCAAATTTATTGTTGGAAAAGTTTCAGGCTGAAAGTCTTCGAAATCGAATAAAGATTGTGTGAGGTTTATTATTGGAAATACAGGCTTCACAACTTTCTTTGTATCTTTTCAAAGCAAGGAATTCATTCTTGTTTGATGTGCGATGCGAGTTGAATTCAATGAGGTATTGTTTCGCACGTTATAAAAATAACTGGTGGTACTAGTGATATTACCCATAAAATAAAAATTACCATATATGTTCACAAAGAAATTATATATTTCCTACAAAATCAATGGAGAGCAAACCAATAATATATGATACATCAAAATTTCGATAAGAAGCCGATATCTAATTGTAAAATTGAAATAGAAAAAAAATAGAAAACTTTGATAAAAATATCAAAAACTATATCGAAATGAAAATTGAAATTTTCCAAAATAATATTCATTGAAAAATGTCTGAAAATGCCTACCTTGAATACCTACAGAAATAATCAACATCGATCATGGCCACTTTGTGAAAGTGATAAATCCCTTTGCAAATAACGGATATATTTAACCTATCCGGGATTTTTGAAATATCCTATATATTTTCGCTATGGAATACTAGGATGGAAAGCTGCAGCAAAAACCTACCTATCTTTTCTAGAAATAAGTCAAAAATGTTTTCTCAAGCTCATTATCTCAAAAGATCAACTATACAACTCAGATCCACTGTACCTGCAAGCAAAAATCATGGACACCAGACAGCTAAACTTTTTCCTTACATTCATAAAATATCACTTCAGTCAAACACCAGTTCTCACTACCCATCCACACTATACACGATATCGAAACCAACACCCAGTTTCCTATATGATGAAAACAACAACACAACGTTTTTTTCAATACTTAGCCCAAAAAATAACTGTTGAAAATATTGATATATCTTCCTCAATTTGAAAATGCATTGAAGAAATCCATTCTTGAGAATCTGAAACAACTAGTTCATCACTTTTTCGATGCTCATGTTCTAAACAAATCCTGAACCCTAGTATGTTGTTGAGTACTGCTCACATGAATGAGAGCTTTATTATCATCCTCATTATTACTACTTTATGAAATATGTTTTCACTTTTGCATTGTTTATTCTTTCTGCATAAGTATTATATCATTCGCATTCCTTTTATAACATCACATTTTAATGTGAAACAAGTGCAACAACATATACCGTTCATTAACTTCATCTGTATGTTTCGTAGGATAACACGTTTGTATCACTATTGAATAGAGTTACTTATTATTATTACTTACATAAATGAGGAGGAACTTTATAGTTACTCTGATTATTATTATCATCCAATATACTATGTATTTATTTATTCATTTTTTCTATTGTTTAGTACTTGTATATGTATGTTATTGTTATCCGTATTTTTAGGTATTGTATGGCGAAACAAATGCAATTGCACTTATCGCTCATCGGCTTTATTCATATTATTTCATTGTGAGACACTTCTGTATATTATGGAAATTGAATAAAAGATGGACATATATGTATAAGCTAATTTGATGCTATCACTATTTGATGAAGCATCCTGAGCACCTCTTGAAGATATTTTTGATGAAAAATTGAAAATTGGGTTCAGTGAATGTTTTATGCATAGAGATTCAAGTTAACACCACTTCTCTTCGACAGAAGACATTGGTAGAATGTAAAAAAAAATAATATTTTCATGATCATCAGCTGAATTTCACATAGACATGTCATATTGTGCTCATTCACTTTACTACACTTTAGCAGTTCTTCTACTGATGAAACTATTTATTTTTCCAGATTGTGGAAGTGTGAATACCCAAAAATTACAAAACATGATTCTCGTTATTTGATTAGTCCGTGGCTAAAATTATCAGCAGATTATAAGTAGTTGAAAATTAAATGAGACCATTATCGCTAAATTGATGAAAATATATATTATTCAAATTAACAAAAAAATGTACCGTTAGTAATATGAACTTTTGTGTATTTTTCTCGCTATCAGTATTTGAAGAAACAAATATAATATACATGACGACGTTACACTCCCTCCGAAAATTCACAAAAATAAAATATCAGTCATTCAAATATTCAGTAGATTACAGTGGAAAATGAATACTCCATAATGAAAAATTTCCAAAAGTACAGGGTATTAATTCAAAAATTTCCACCCTTGATATCTTTCTTTCTGTAAACAATATCAGGTATCGAAAAAACAGGTAAATTTTCATGATCAAGTGGAACATTTTCAGGGACTATTTGTAGCCCTCGTAGTTCAACTCCCTAGAAGGGGAAAACGCTGACTTATTATTTTTTGATGAGCATTTTCCGAAAAATAGCGTCCTAAACTAACAGAAGTCGGTATTAGTACGCCTATATTGAGATGCATGGTTTGACCAGAACATTAGGTGGTGCCGTTAATTCACATCAAAAAGTAGTCTAATAATAAAATGTATATGGTGGTAAAGCCGTGTTTAATAAATGCTAAATTTTTAATGCTCATCACGGAAATTGTACAGAGTACCATCCTTTTCTGCAACTTTTGCTGTAAAAATTTATTGTTCTGGCTAGTATTCTTAGAAATACCATTTTGATTTATACAGGTATACCATACAGGTATACCACACCTTTGGTGTCTTACCTGTGTGGTATACAGGAATGTGTGGTATGGTACACCTGTATAGAATAAATATGGTTAGCCTTGCAAGCCTCGCTTCATAAATCCACCAGAAATAAAATATCTTCCATGATACAAAAGACAAAGTTCAAATACTAAAAAATGAGGTGAATCAGGCAGATTGGGATTCAAGAAAATTTTGGAACTCTATAAACCAAATATGTTTGGAATCAATGAGATCTAGAAATGATCTGAATAGAATAAAAGTAGAAGGAAAATATATAGACAATGAAACAGAAATTGCAAACCTTATGAATGAACATTACGTCACAATGGAAAAAAGCTTGCTGAAAAACTAAATACTGATCCTGAATGTAGTGCCCCACAATGCAACCCGCTATTGAATTCTCTTTTTTTACGAGCAGTTAACCAACATGGATTGAAAACAATGATAATTGATATAATAACATCTGAAACTGTTGAACACATTAGTAACATTATTGCAGCACCACTTGCTGCAGTAATTAATAAATGCATTCAATAAGGATTTTTTTCTGCCGTATTTATATAAACAATTGTATTTCCCATTCAAAAAAATTGCGACAGAGAAGAATTTATCAACTACAGGCCAATTTCAGTAACGATAAACTTTTCAAAGACATGGTTTCAGAGAAGGTGTTTCCACCCAAGACGCGATACTAAAATTGACCTCCAAAATGTATTTAGCTCTGGACAAAAGCCAGCCTGCTCTCTGCGTCTTTCTTGACTTATCTAAGGCATTCGATACATTAAGCCATAACCTACTAATTGAATCGCTCAAAAATTCAGGTATCAGAGGTAAAGCTCTAGACTTGTTCAGGAGCTATCTCTTGAAGTGAAGAATATCCATAGCAAACCCAAAACAGTAACGTATGGTTTACCTTAAGGAATCATATTAGGACTAATCTTGTTTGACATTTATTTAAATGATTTATTTGAAGTCAATACCAAAGGAGAAATAGTTGTTTATGCAGATGATACAGTAATTTTTTACTCAGCCCAAGAATGGAACACTTTGAAAGAACTGTATGAAATCAAATCATGGTTTCAGAGTCAATAGCTGACCAAAAACCCTAGCAAAACATTGTTCTTTTTTCTATCCAATAATAAACCCACTTTGCCGTCCTTCACTAATTTAAAAATTTCTGATGATTTTTCAATGGATTCTACATTTGAATTCAAATATCTAGGTGTGAATATTGATAGTCATCTTAACTGGAATGAGCATATCGCGTATGCGATAAAAAACTACATTTTGTAATTTACGAACTGAAAAACCTCAGATATATCTTGAACAAAATTCATCTGAAAACAGTTTATCACGTATTAGTGATATCGCATATAGCTTATCGAATAGTAGCTTGGAAGCAGCCTGAAAAACTATCATTAATAACTTACTGATAGTACAGAAAAAATTAAAAACATGTTATTCTATAAAACAATTCGATACCCTTCAGACCTTCTTTAGTCCGTAATCTTAGACACGACACAGCAATTTTTTTCAATTTGAATGTTGAACAGCATAAAACTAAATCCACTTTGATAACTAATGAACACCACTATAACACAAGACAGAAACACATTACTTACTTTCTTTCTCCAGCTTTAAAGTCTATTGGGCAGGAGAATTCTAAATGTTTGGGCCCGAAACTCTACAGACGCCTTCCGCAATATATCACAGAAATCAATAATATCGAACAATTAAAAAATAAGTTGAAATGTTATCAAATCGACCTCGAGAATTGATATACATCTACAAATCGAAAACCCCTTTACATGATATAATACTTCGGTCAACAGTAAAGTTCCTTCTTATTATAAACCCATTCCATGATTTATATTTTCTGAGATATATTGCTTTATCCATGCATGTGTTAATTTGTGAAAATTACTCTGTAAACACTAGTTACATTTTTCATTTTTACCTCGAGTGTACGTTTTTCTTGTATTTTTTTTATGTATTTTTTTATTTATTTTTATGCATCACTTCTAGATATTTGGTATAATGCGTATGTATCATATCTACTATTTATTCTTATTACCCTGCATCTTCTCAACCTATAAAAAAAATTGATTTCTTACAGGTTTACCCACTTTGTTGTACATTGTACAATGAGAAATTATTACTCTTTTTCAATTATAAGTATGACAATTTAGAAATGTCTGCTATACTCTACTTTCTTGATTAGCAGAGTGATAGTCCATTCTCAAGTAGTTCTTACAAAAATAATAAATGTAGTCTTTATTCCAAACATTTCTAGTTGTTTTATAATTTGATATAAGAATATGAAACACATTAATACGTAGATTTTTTCAAACACCCAAAATGGTGTTTACTCTTGGACTTCTATCAAATTTTCCAAAACATTCTATTTAAACACTGTTTAATGATAAAGCCCTTGTATCTTACTTAGTGTTGCTATTGGTAAATTATACTCAGTGAGTGAATTAACAATGGCTACTTTATTTTTTTCACCAGTAAAACGAATGAGCAGATATACTATTTGGGAACGTTCTCAATGTATTTGATGTTTTCATATGCCAAAATCCTACCTGAACCGTCAATTCTCTGATGTGAATTTGTTCACGCAGATAGCCATAGCTAGCTCCATGCTGATTTTAATATTTTTCTTGTAAACACAAGATTTATTAACTGAAACCAAAAATGTGCGGCTGGCTCCGGCTCCATGCATTTGTATTTCTTTCTTTTGGTAACCAAGTGCTGCCTATCCTTACCCTTGGCTGAACAATACTGATGATGGAACAACCGCTCGAACACGTGTCTATGGTTTGCCACTTTCTTGAGTGCCATGTCCGATTATTAACTTCTGTATCTATATCAAGACACTCAATAATCTTTATATTTGTATAATTTCCTGGACCTGGATGTCACGCAGATAGCTAAAGCTACCTACATAGTGATTTTAATAGTTTCCCTGTAAACACAAGATCTACTAACTGAAACCACGAATGTGCGGCTGGCTCCTGAGTGTGGCTCCGTGCATTCGTGGTGACTCCGTGGTGGCTCCGTGGTGGCTCTGCGCACGTGGTAACCAAGTGTTGCCTATCCCTACATTTGGGTGCACCATACTGATGATGAGCCAAAAGTCCGAAATACGTGACTATAGATTTGTTCTGGTTCTCAGTTTTTACTGTTTTGAATCGTCTAAATTCAGAGACCCAGTGACCGTTGCCAAAATAAAAAAATTGTAAATTGAAAATTATAAATTAAAAAAAAAATACATAATTTTTTTTTATTGTTTCAATGTCTCATGGTTCAAAACTACTTGATAATATTTTATTTCAATGTTTTGCTACTGTTAATAAATTTATTTTGAACAGATACTTTGTTTAAAAGAACTTCAAAAATTTTTTTTGCATTATGTTGTTTGAAAAAATCATGATTTTGAGAAAAAAAATGGTTCCTTATAAAAATTTTTTTGTTGCTAAAATATGCGTTTGTTAATGATCATTTTTTGTGACTAAATATTCAAATTTTTTTGGCTGGCAGATTATTGTTTATTGATGTATCCCAACTTCACATGCATTGTTTCATTTCTCAATATTCGCATTCAATATGTTTAAATATTTTTTTGTTTTTATATCAGAGTGGCGGAATGCGCGCGGAAGCCAAACTACCCGTTTTTGGCTCCATTTTCAGGGCTCTGTAAAAATTATAAATAATTGAGATACAGTTTCGAGAGTCGAAACTTTGTTTATTGGTCTCTTCAGATTTTTTTTAAAATTTCCAAAATTTTGGAAAGTTTTCAAGATATTCGAAAAACCTAAAGCCCAATTGTTTTTTCACCTAATTGTTCATAACTTTTGTAATTTTTTTCAGCGCCTTTTTGGACCTTTTCTTGAACTTTCTAGGTAAAAATACAAATCCAATGACACCTTGGTCGTAATTTTTGGACCCGTCTGTAAAATTTCACAAAAATAAGCAAAAAAAGTACTAGTGAACCAGACAAATGCTCCAGCTGAATAACAACAGAATGGTAGGTAATGCGTTTCATCAATATCCACCGTCAGTAGCTTCTTATTAAGCCAATATTGTATGAGGGAGAAGGCAAGCCTTCTTTGATATTCTTTTCAAATATTTCAAGAGATGAGTGATTAAGGAGATAGGTAGAAATATAATGTGTGATAATAGACGTACCTCTTTTTATAAACAGTGGAGTAACAATCGATTGTTTGAAATCACCGGGGTAAATACCTTACTTCACACATCGATAAAGGATATAAGGGGATCTAGAATCTAATTTCAATGAATTATTAATATGAGATTTTGTTTCCAATAATAATTTTGTGATAAAAATAATATTATCTCCACAAAACCGTATGGCTTCAGCAGACAGATATCACAGCACAACAAAAAATATTTTTTGAATGGTTCCTACACTAAATTAGTCAATTTCTACTAATTTTGGGGTGATAAAAACGAAAATAACAATGAAAAATTTCTATTAGCTCT
>WOGN01011004.1:0-10183 GCA_015342105.1 Leptinotarsa texana | reverse complement strand
TACGCATCTCTTTTGGAAACTCCGCAAATATCCATCTAGCATAACCTGGGCAGTAAATAAACTCACGATTAGTTTCAAGCTCAAACCAAACTGCTCTGTCGGATCTTGACATGGTGGAGGAGAAACAGACCAAAGTGAGAACAAACCTGCTTTTCACTTGAAATCTTATCAATACCATCTACTATATGGCTTCAGAATTGTTATAAATTATGTTTCCAAAAGAAAAACATTTCAAATCATGACATCATTTTTAAGCATGCGAAAGTTCATGTAGGGTATGCATATGTGTGAGAAATATCAGTCTGTTCTCCTGTGAAATGTTAAGTGTTGACACTATATGTCTATAAATCTGCGTCTAGCATGACATTGGCGGAGAAGTCAAAGTTAAATTTCATTCATCATTTTTGATACATGAATGTATGTATGACATGTCACATTTTACAAAATATATTTTAGTTTATAGCACTTATATCAATAATAGCACATGTTACACAAAAATATTATTTTCATACTCTATCAGGAAGTAAAAACAACTTGTTACCAAAAAGTCTTTGACTTTTTCCTTGTATTTGGAAAAATTTGTTTCACTTCTGATGCTGTGTGATAAGTTGATATATTGTGCCTCGGCATGAAGTGGCGAACCTTTGTACTCATTATGGTTTATTTTTTCCTGATGGAAGTCGTTTCTTCGTCTCGTTTGATGACAGTGAATTAGTTTCCTCATTTCTTGTTAGCAAATGGGAATGTACATTAACGTAGCTTGAAATTTTGTAAAGATAAATGCATCGTAATATGAAACTTTTATTGTCTTGGGATGTTTTCTTACAAGGTTCTCTGTATTTGATATAAAAAATTAGCGTTTTTGCCTTGTAAAGATTTCATTAATTTCTGATTAGTGTCCCCAAATGATAATTTTTATATCAAGCTCAGAATACACTAGACCATAGTATGTATTCATGAGATTATGTCTCAAAAATTTAATATCATTGTTAGAAAGGCAAAATGAGTTTTTTCAGAGGAGTGCACAAGTATTCGATGTGACCATTTTCAAGTTGTGTTTCAAAGAATTTTGTTTCGAAACCTACTTACTTGAAAACTGGATAAATGTTGTTTTATTTTCATCATTTACTATTAGATTGTTTCTTCACCAACATTCGAATTCATTGATTACTCGTTTCGTTTTATTTCCAATTCAATTTAGATCTGGAGACGTCATGTATGCCGTTTTCGGCATACATGAAAACTTGACCCTCGAGAAAATCCTTGTATTTAGTTTCAAGGTTAAACAAAACTTCACCATCAGATTTTGGCAATGTGTGGAGAAAAAAAGACCAAAGTGAGGCGATACCCACGTTTCAGTTGAAGTTACGTCAATATCATCTACTATTTTTCTTCAAATTGTAATGTAATTATATTTCAAGAAAAAATATAGTGTAGCATTTTGAATCATCATTAAATATGTGGTACCTAGTTCATGTTAGACATGCATATGCTTGAGAAGTGCCAGTCTGTTCTCCTGTAAAATGTTATGTGTTGAGTCTACGCATCTGTTTTGGGGCAGATAATAACCTTGTATTTATTTTAAATTCAAACCAAACGAGTAAATCTGGCAATGACAGGTGAATGATTTTTTTTTGATCAAAGTGATGACACATCCTACTTTTCAGTTATAGTTAGGCTGTTGTCATATGCTGTGTAGGTCGAAACGGAATGCAAAAGCTACGTGCAATATCAAAATCGACAAGTTTGTGTCATACGAAACCAATTAATATAGGCACAAACTATAGAAAATCGGCTCATCAAAAAAGTTATCTCTTCGAACAATTTCTAAATTCTTACCAAACCTCAAAATTTTTCCCAATCCTAATATATTTATTTCTCTTCCAAATATATATTCTGTAATTCAATTTCACTTTCTTCAGTGTTTTCCGTACATAAAATGAATCTAAATAATAACTGTTCTTTCATTCGTCGTCATGAATATAACATTGCACAAGATTTTGATCTCAAATTCCATTGGATAGTTACAGGCAACAAGAATTCACTCTCTGAACTCTTATTTCTTATCACTTGTGCTTTATTGGTTTGTTTCATGTTGAGTCATTCGAATACATGCATTGAATTTTTCTCATTACTCATCTCTAATTATTTCACAACATTTAACTTTGCAGTCAGACGCGGCCTTAATATTGCAATGAGGGAAATGTAATAGACACATCAAAAAAAAACTAAAAATAACATTCTTTGTTTTCTATTGGGAAGTCATCTCGAATAAAATTAATAACGTAATCGATTAGGCGACTTCCTCACTCTTTTGGTTGATTATTTGTTAAAAATGATGTGCGCATCGGTGTTGAGGTTCTACCCTCACATTCTTCAATATTATTTCGCCCATCATGATCATAATGAATTCTATTATTATCAGCACCTACCGACAAATCATTTTCACCAACATTTTCTGTCAAAATTGTTCTTTTTCAGAAGTGAATTGTTTAATGGCAGAATCATGGTTCTGATACCATTTCCACGTTACGTCCATAAAATTTAACTAGATAGACATTTTTTCCCAAAACTGACTACGTTGGTTTTATGAGGTTACGATAATCTTTAGCATAAACACATTGGCAAACTGTGAATTTCTCGTCCCTACCTCCTCTAAAATATTTTGAATTTATTCTTCTGTGACTTTTTTAAATTATTGTTCACAGTAGAAATCTCTTTAGGAGGTTTCTCAATATTTTCAGGTTTGAGTGAATCAAATCTAGATCTAATCTGTCTACCTAGAAACAAACGAGACAGCGATTCACCTGAGGAACAATCTTCTGTTATTCTATAAGTCATCAAAAACCCATTCAGAGAACGATTAAATTCTATATGATTATCACATGCATTCATTTCTTCGATGAGAAAATTTATCACAGTTTTAACACTATTTTCTGCAACGCTTTTTGATGCTGCATAGTATTCAGGTGATGTCACATGTTTGTTACCATTTTGTTTAAAAAAAATCAAATTCATCTAAAACTAGTTGACGGCCATTGTCCGACACTACTATTTTTGGTATACCAAAACGATCAAAAATTTCTCTCAACTCTTTGACAGTGTGTTCTTTTGGTACTATTGGACATGACAAAAACTTCTAACCACTTCGAAAAAGCGTCCAACACAATAAGACAGTATTAACCAATCAAAAAACCTAAAAATCGATATGAATTATTTTCCATAACTCTTTAGGTGTTGGCCAAGGTTGTAACATTGCTTTATTAGGATTTCTTTGAATTAAAAATCTAGTCAATACAGTTTATTGTATGACTTTCACTATAAGGGTTTTACAAAAACCGCGACACGTGTTTCGCTATATTATAATAGCTTTCTCAAGCAAGTTCAAGGTTGAAGAAGCTGTTATATAGCAAAACATATGTCGCGGTTTTTGTAAAAACTTCATAGAGGAAATCTTACAATAAACTGTACTGTAAACTGTATTCTTCAAGCTTAAACTTGCTTGCAGAAGCTATTATATAGCCGAACACGTGTTGCGGTTTTTGTAAAACCCTTATAGTGAAAATCATATAATGAACTGTATTGACTAGATTTTTATTTCAAAGAAATTCTATATTGATTAGTTTTATGATATGGATTTTCATCAATTATCGGCCAGTTCTATTCAATTTCTATGAATTGTCTGACAAATTGTACATGTCTCACAGATGTTTTCAATATCTTTGTTGAGACTAGGCCACCAAACGTGACTTCGATAGTGACTTCATTTTCACAATACCCATATGACTATTATGAAACATACCTAAAATTTTTGGAAAAGAAAGTTTTTGGCTCTCTACTACTACATCTTGATACAAAAAAGAAGGATGAGGGAATCTTCCCAAGAAAAGAAGGAAGTAAATCTATACATATATGTGTAGATCATACAAAGAAGTAACTTTCAGAATCAAAATGATAGAAAATCTTCCTTAAACAGCTACTTTCATATAAACATTGAATTACACGAAAGAAAAATTCCCTCATCCTTCTTTTTTGTATCAAGATGGAGTAGTAGAGAGCCAAAAACTTTTTTCCAAAAATTAATCACCCCTAAAAAATATAAATCTTTCAATTCATACCTAAAATTCTTTTCTGTAAATATTCTGGAACAATGACATGATGTCCCCACATTAATACATTATTTACAACTGATAAATTTCCGTTGTCTTCTGAAATATGGTTTTAAATTAACATCATTCATTTCTTCTTTAGGCCATCCGAACATTGTAAATGTATATACTTCAGATAAAATTTTATCTCTTTGCAAATGCTCCTCTATTTTTTTTAAATCGATATGGAATTCTGTGCACTCATTCATATAATTTATTTCATAAATGTCTTCAGTTACTTCACTGTTAACTTTTTTCAACAATAATCTAGACAAAAAATCGGCAATATTCTTGCTAGATTGAACATATTTTATATCAAAATTGAAACCACTTTAGAAAAAAGCATATGTTTTTAATCTATCTGTAGCCATAACAAGAACTCTTTTTCAAACCAAATACTGATACTGAAGCCTTATTATCTGTTACTAAACTGAATTTGTGTTCATACAAAAATTGATAATATTATTTTCCTCCATACATTATGCTATATGCTTCTTTGTCTATTTGACTCCATCGTTTTGTTGGTCATCAAGAGTTTTAGATGCGAAACAAATAGGTCTCTCAACACCATTTTCAAAAATATGTGAAAGAACGGCTCAAACTCCATATTCAGAAGCATCAACCGTCAAATTTATAGAAAGTTCGAGATGAAAAAGGACTAGAAAATTATTGAATTGCAATATATTTTTAACTTCCTCATATGAATTTTAACATTTTTTGTCCAACGCCATTCTGTATTTTGTTTTCATTAAGTTATAGAGCAGGTGTAAAATTGTGGGTATATTAGGGATGAAAAGATTATAATAGTTTATTTCTCCAATAAATGAATGAATTTGTGATACTTTTCGAGGCATAGTTTTAATTGCTTTTGATCTTTTTTTTAGATTTATATAAACCGTTTTTACCAATATCAAATCCTAAATAAGAAACTGAATCTGCAAAAAACGTACACTTTTCAATTTTGATTGTCATAGCACAATCCTGTAAAACACTTAGAACATAATCTAAATTTTTGACATGTGGATGAAAATCTTTTTCAGTAATGAGGAGATCATCAAGAAAAATGCAAATGTCTGTCACATTACTGAAGAGTTGATCCATTATTCTCTGAAATTTTCTGGAGCACAACTAACACCGTAAGGTAATCTGTTATAAAAAAATTCTTTGTGGGTAGATATTGTAGTTAATTTGGCCAAATCATTTTCATTTCATTCATTTTCTGCGTTGATACGCAGAGCTCAAAACAACTTTTGAGAACTGTTGTCCCGCATTCATTTTCGAATATAAGTCGTCAATTCTAGGATATGGATATTTATCTTCAATCAAAAATGGATTGAGTGTTTTTTTATAATCTCCGCAAATACGTACTGGGTACGATACGAGTTCCCCATCGACTATGTTCTATAGGAGTCAATATATTTGATGCAATCAATCTTTCGAACTCTCTTTCAACTTTTTCTTTAAAAGCATATGGCAGTGGCCTTGGCTTACAAAATTTTGGTATGACATTTTTTTTGAGAACTAATTTTGATTTACATTTATTGAAACATCCAATGTCATCGGAAAATACACCCGGAAATTTCTTTTTCAATTCGTTAATAAAAGTGTTATAATCTGATATGTGATTCATTTCCTGAAACCCCATATCAAAAGTAGAAATGTAATTGCGGCCTAATAACAATACTTTGCTACCTTTCATAACAAAAAACTTCAACATTTTCATTTTAGAATTGTATTGGACTTCTATTTCAATTAGTCCAAGTGGAGACATTTTTTTTCCTACCAAATTCAACAAGGTTATATCAGTAGGTTCCATAATAATATTTTTAAATTATTTCTCATAAAAACTATAAGATAAACACGAGACAGCAGCCCCTGAATCCAATTCTAAATTGAACACAGCATATTCCTTGTCAATATCAAATTCTTCAGCAATTTTATTCAACTGGACATGATCAATTTCCTGTGCTCAAACATGATTTATATTTTTATTTCTACAATGTGAAGTGTTGTGACTTTCTGTACGACAAAAAGTACAGTATATTTTTAATCGTGATTGTTCTTTGTTACTGAAGAAACATTTGTTTTCTGGATGTTTACCTCTACAACAAATAGAACAACACTCACCACCTCCTTGGCGATTCAGTCCTGCGTGAAACATACCTGCTGGGCCTGATACAACAGCGCTAGAGCGCGCGCTTGCCCCTCAATGTTGTTTACCTCAGTTTTGATGAATACCTTGCAATCGGTAGACTTCCTGCAGTTCTTGCTTCACAAAAATGATGATGACTCAGTGTTTTGATTACTCATCGTACTTTCAGCCACTATGGCCAAGTTGACAGCATTTTCAATGGTGGTTAGATGTGTCCCAATCACTTAACATTTTGTCTATAATTTTTCCCTGGACTCAACCCACATATGAACTTGTCTCGAAGAATAAGTTTCAGCTGATCACAAACTCACACTTCACACTCAGGCTGCGTAACTTTACTGCCCAATCTTGAATATTTTCATTTGCTGATTTTTTTGCTGCATAAAATTTATATCGTTCAGCAAATACAATTGTTTTTCTGCAGTAATAGTCATTTGAAAACTTCACAAGGTCATTGTAGCTTTTTTCTTGCGGTTTATTTGGAACACATAATTTTTTCAGAAGAATGAATGCTTCCTGCGATAATCCATTCAACAGAATAGCACGTTTTATATTGGCATCTGTTATACTATTCGCTACAAAGAACTGTTCTCGATGATTTAGGTGCACTGTCCAATCGTGAATTTTTGGGCCGAATTTGAGTTGTAATCTAACAGTCGAGGTCGCAATTTCTATACACTCGCGTACTGTTTACTCAGTTGTAATTTACTAATAATTTATAATATTCAATATATGGTTCTTTAATTATTTTCGTCGCAACTTTGTAGTGTCTAAGGTTTTAACAATAAAACGTCATTTAGGAAATTGCTATTTTTCCAAAAGCAGACAAATACAATACTGTACAACACTCATGAATCTCCCAATGGGACTATTTAGAATAAGAAAGGAGTAGGGATGACATGGGCATATCGTTGATATGAAATACTGACTACAGGATGTAACACTTCCCTTTGAAAGAGTCAATTTATGTTGAGGCAGGAATTATCCTCATAGAAGATGAATCTGTTTTAAATGCTTTTCAAGACACTTTTACTCGTTTTGAGTATCCATCCTTCATAATTGCAGATAATCTACCTTTTATATCAAATCGTTGTCTTAAAAATTGTAAAGAAAACAATAAAGACATGCTCTTCTCACTACCACCAAAGTAATGATATAGCAGAAAAAGCAGTTAGTATTAGCACACAAATTTTGAGAAAATGTAATGGGGATAACACAAATTTCAGATAATGTGTACCAGAATACAATAATTCTCCCATTATTAATTTCAATGCTCAACCTGCTCAGATTTTGCAAAGCAGAAATTTACAAAATCAAATACCAGTGACTATGAAAACCTTGAAACCAAAAATTCAAACACACATTTAACAGAAACTAGTCTGACAAAATAAAATTGTCAAAACTAACTATGGCAGATTAGTTTGTAAAAACCCTCAGATGTTCAAAAAGGTAAATAAAGTAGAAATAATGATAGTGTAATAATGATAGTGTAATAATGATAGAGTAATAATGTAATAGAGAAAGCATCCAAACCTAGATCATACTGGGCGAAGAAAGGCAGCAATAATAAAATCGTTCGTTGGAACACCTCTCAAATGAAATTATCAAAAACAAATTCTGATTACAAATTCATTTGTGAACCAGAATAATTTCCAGATACTGTACTCAAGACTGTACTCCCAATGAGCATCAGACTAGGAGTACCAGAACTCGTTCCCTTTATGGTCGCCTAGTTAGACCACCGCAACGTTACGATATCTACACTTCCAATGAATCGGACAGTTCATCTTAAAAGAAAACGTGTTAAAATATCATATAGAGAAGGTGACTGTCATTTGTCTCATGTCAATATTTGATGATTTTGTTCTTGCTTCTTACAAAATGGATACCAGGACTTTTTATTGAACAATCCAAATTATCAATTGTAATATTTTCCAAATATATAAAAGTAAAAATGTTTGATAATACAACTATTCCAAGAAATATTATCACCACAAATAAATAAGAAGGAATTGCCATTGATTTGAATAGTGGACTTAAAACAACCAAAAATAGAAACAAACATATTCTTGTAAATGTAGACATATAATTTAAAATATAATTTTCAATACTGGCAATAATACCAATTCCGATGTGATCAACAGAAATGTATGTAATGGAAACTATTTCATAATGCACAAAATATCAAAATATACCAAAAAAATATTAAAACTATAAAGAATTTGAATAGTAAATTGAAAGATAAAACGGATACTACCTAAAAGTCAAATGTGATTTATAACATTCCTTGTAACAACTGTAACTTGGATTATATTGGAACAACATCTAGAATTCCTAATGATAGAATAACTTCACATAAAAGTGATATAAAGCTTGATAAGAAATCATGCGCATTAGCACAACATTCTATAGAAATAGGACATAAACCAAATTACTCTGGTATCAAAAAATATTTCTAAACGCCTTTTTCTTGAAATGGTTGAAATTAATATGTCTTCTGATTGTATGAATAAGAAAACTGACATTGATAATCTCAGCAATATATACAGTAGCAACTGTTTATATTGCTGAAAGAGTTATTGATTGATACAATTTTCATTACATTATTATCATTATCAATCAATAACTCTTTCTTAAAGTCAAAGATTATGAAACCATCATAACCATTGAAAAATGACATTTATGTGAAGGTATGACATTTGTCAAACACAAAATAATCTAATCTTGTTTAACCTTCTACGTCAGTTTATATGTTCAATTTATTGTTTTTAACTCATTTTACTGTAAGTATGAATTGTAATATTTTTCGATGGCAAAAAAACCAACAACTCAATAAATCAGTCCCATCAGACTCGAGGACGAGGTCGTAATCTCCCTTGTCCCCAAGTCTCGTTACTAGTGCTATGTGTGTTGTGTTCTACTCTACGTACCTAACCTAACTTAACCTAACCCAACCTTACGTAACCTAACCTCACTTACCAAACCTAACCTGATCTTGCCTAACCTTACCTAACTTAACCTAACCTAATCCAACCTTACGTAACCTTACCGAACCTAACCTAATCTAACATAAATTACCTTAATTATTCCTTACATTCCCCACAATTATCTGTTGCAGTTCTAAGGGATTTACAAAGTTTGCAGGACAAACCTTTTACCTTGGGCTTCTGAAGTAGAATTGCAGATCAAGAAATTTAGTGCAAGTCGTTTTTTCTATCTTCCTACCATCTAATAGCAAGTTGTCATAGCCAAGTTTGAAGTTTACAATACAATTGGATGATGACACTAACACATAATTGAAAACGAACAGGATTTTTCAATTTTTCGTGAACCGTCTCATACGATATTATCATTCATAGTTCTTCCATTCATCTTAATGAACACAATCCATAGACTAGGGAGTGTTTCTTTGTCGGATATGAATTTTAGTGAAGAACTGAATCTAATGTAACAGATTGCGACAAATATTGGTCACGATAACTTTCTGATATCTTCTTTATAATAATGAGATGCATTGAACAACTGATACCACTTTAGCGAACTCACTTCGCCATAATATCTGGTCAAGCAAAAGTCCAAACAGGGTGGGTCACTTTCAGAAGGGGTGTGTTTCAGGGTGATTTCCTCAGTCCTCTTCTCTTCTGAATCTCACTATTGCCATTCTCTGTTGCGCTCAGAAATACTCGAGGGTGGCACCCCCGGAAACCGGAGGCACAAGATCACCCATTTGTTTTATATGGATGATCTTAAACTTTGTGCCTCTGGAGAGAAGGATCTCCATCAGTTCTTGAGGGTGGTGGAAGAGTACACGCATGCTATCGGTATGAAATTCGGGATAGACAAATGTGCAATGGTTCATCTCAAAAGAGGACGATGCGGGGAC